>CAJVGC010000592.1:45794210-45971916 GCA_910822075.1 Senecio squalidus | reverse complement strand
CTACTATTTCTTATTAGAAGAAATAGTAAGACTATTTTTATTTCGTCGTAACTTTATTATTATTTTTTATTTCTTTTCTAACATGTGTGGTTGATTATATTTTTTTTTAGTTTTTTCTAAGACTGGCAGTAAGGTTCAGCACCCGCTCATAAGCCTGGCATTCAGTTCAGCAAACCCGCATTCCACCGCCTATTTACCACTTTACACCAACGGGTTCTATACTTTCTACCTTTTCTTTATTTTTGTATTTATTTTTATTTTTATTTTTTAGGATAGTTTTTTGTAAATTTTCCCTTATTTTTGAGTCGTAAACCCATTAGGGACAATGTGTTTACTTAAGTTTGGGGGGGTCATCGGGAAATTTTACATTTTATTTTTCGACCCTTAGCTTAGTTTCCATCGTGTTGAAATGTGTTGTTGTTGTACATGTTTGAGTCAGAAAAAATCAGAAAATTCAAAAAAAAAATTGAAAAATTGAAAAAACAAAAAAAAATATAACGTGTCTTGTCGGTAAATACCTTAAAACTATAAGCATAATTTGTGAGATCTTTGAGCCTTTGAATGCATTCTATTTAGTAATTGCTACTTTTTCGTTTCTCTTTGAGTGTGCCGATGGTTGCTGACTTTAGAACTTGACATTTTATACATTAGCGGAGACCTCAGATGGAGCAATTACATTAGGGTAACTTAGTGTGATTTTGGTACAACTTAGGGGCAAATTAGGATTACACCATTTGATTAGCCTTTTCGTTTCTTTTTATATTGTTATATATTTTTCCGTCTAACCCTTGTAACACTTATTTTTAGTGTTAGAAACTCTAGTAACCAATTATGCGCCCTAAACCGTTTCGTTTCTAACACTACTATATTATTTTGTACACTCGCCTTAATTTCGTTTCTTTTTAGATTAAGTCCGAACTTAGATTTTTGATTGCAATTATTATATATGAAGTAAAGTTGAAGGTTATTAAGGCATGGAAGAAAAATATCGATTATTATTGCCTTGTATTTATTTGTATTTGGAGAAAAAAAAATAGTAAAAAATATATATAGTTGATTACTAGCCTTTTGAGCATGTGTACTTACCACGAGGAAAAAAATATATTGTAAGACATGTACTAGGCTGAAAAGAGAAGCAAGAAAAAAAAAAGCAAAAAAAAAAATCGGAAAAACAGAAAAGCGAAAAAAATTAGTTGTAGATTTTAAGCGAAATAGTGTATTATGAGTCATGTATCATTTTACGATACATATATATTCGAGGAGAAAAAGAAGAAAAAAGTACAAGTTGAAGAAAGTAAGCAATCCCGTACGTTATAGACTTTATTTAGTTCGGATTTAATCTAAGTTTTTGTATTATTTTATTTAACCCATTTACACTCCAGTATATATTTATTCACATGCCTTTACCTGTATATTACAACCCGAATAAAAGTCCCCGTTTAGTTGTACCTAGACTCTAGTGGTGGAGAAGTGATACTTTATCAAGCCTATGATAGAATATTCACCATGACTGAGCAATTGAGCGATTCTACAGAATACGTTACACACCCTTTTAGATTAGTTTGAGAGTTTGTGTGATTTTACTTCCAATAAAAATCGTGAGGAGTTTGGTTATGTTTATTTTTGGCTTTGATAATTAATTTGAAAACAGTTTTTGCTTGAGGGCAAGCAAAAAGGCAAGTTTGGGGGGATTTGATATCGCATATTTATATAGATATTTCTATGCGATATTTAACCAGTTTTCATAGTAAACATGATGGATAGGATAGGTTTTTACATTTAATCGTGTGGAAAAGTGTTTTTGTCCATTTTACAGGTTTACATGATCGGGAAGCGGAAAGAAGTGAAGAAATGAGCTTAAACGACATATTAAAGACGAGCAGTGAAGAGGTGCTGCGCACCTAGGGTATAGGTGCTACGCACCAAGAGTTTTAATTGGACTTTGACACGGAAAAGTGCCCGGTGCTGCGCACCAGGTGATAGGTGCGGCGCACTGGTTGGATAATTACAAGTTATTCGTGTTTGAGTCGAAGACGATTTCCACCTTGAGTTTGCCTATAAATACAACATTAAATCCGTCCAGAAATTCATTCAGTATTATTCATACGTTCCTGGAGCTGTTATTAAGTTGGAAGCAAGTTTTCAAGGCAAGGAAGATCATAATTCGGCAATCGGCGATTACGACAATTTCGGCGATTCATCCGTTTGTTCTTTTATTTGTTTTATTCATTATTCCAGAATGTTTGCTAACACTTTTATTGCTTTTTCAGACCACGTTATGAGTAGCTAAACATCTTTTACGCTTGTTTGATTAACGGATCCTGTTTGATGTTATTCTAACGTTTTCGATTGTTTTATGTTTTTGTGTTTAACCGTCGACCCTTATTTGCTTAGATTTTAATATGTTATCATAGTTGTGTATGTTTAATTTGTTTAATCAACATTCTAGGTATTCGGAAGGAATCTAGATAGGTTAGATAAGTTTTATGAAATAATCGATCGGTCTTTAATCGGTTTAAAATTATTAAGATTCGGAAGGACTTAGTAATAGCAACTTAGGTAATTAAATTTAAGTGAGTAGGTCTAAGAATTAAGATTCGGAAGGACTTAATAATTAGAGGAGTTATTCGGAAGGAAACTCTATAAGGTTAAATCACTAAAAACAGGCTTGATTCTTATTGCTTAATTATTAATATTTATTAACTGTATTCGGAAGGAACGGTGTAAGTAGCAATAATTAAAGTTAGTAAAAGATTCGGAAGGACTTTTAGTATATATTAGAAGTTGAAACAACAATCGATTTCGTAAAATTAACGGAAAACAGGTGAAGTGTCAAACAAGTGTATTCTTCTTATTATTTGATTTAATCCATAAATCTTTCGCTCGATTTTATTTAATTACTTTTACTAAATTACTTGCAATTTTAGTTACGATAAAAAAAACCCCAAATACTCTTAGTGTTATTAATTCGAAATATAAAAGCAAATTAGTCCCTGCGAACGAACCTATACTTACTATTAACTATATTACATACGAATAGGTCCACTGCCTATAAGTGTGTAATTGCGTGAAAAAGTAGGTTTAATTTAAGACTCGATTTTACACATCACACCTGCCACAACTGTAACACCAACTGCTGGTGGATCGTCGTCGGGGCAACTATCTGAGTCTGCTCAGCTCCAGACCGTGAATGCTTTGCTATTGGAGGTTCTGGTGAAGCAGAAGAAACAGGATGATGAAATCACACGGTTGAATGAGTTAATGAAGCAAAGGGAAGCTGAGAGGGAAGCTGAGAAAGCTGAAATGCTAAGGAGGATTGCTGATCAAGATAAGTTGCTTGAGGATCAAAAGAACGAGTTGGAAATTTACAAAGATAAGATCAACTATCTGGAGGAGGCCTCAAAAGCAATACAAGAATCGATGGAAGCTGATGAGGATGGAATTTACAGAATCAAAGCACCGGCCGATGAATCTACTGAACCGGTTGGTGCAGATAGCGAACGCACAGAGTCTGGGGGAGCTGGTAAAGAACCACAGAATGAATCCCAGTACAATATTGCTCCCATCTCATTTAAAAAGTCCAATTTAACTCACATTTTGGATATGCAGGGGGTAATACAATTCAGCATTGATCATGATCTAGAAGAGGGAGAGATTATGCATAGCTTATCTAAAGAACAGATTGCAGATTTAATTGCAATGAATCCTGAAGATATTATGTCTGAGGAGTCTGCATCTGTTTCTGAAGTTAATCCTCCTACTTCTGATGCTGATGATGAAGAGATAGAGTTTGAGCAAAATGTTGATTCAACCGAACCTATCTATCAGTCAAATGATCTCCGAGATGATGCAGTTTTTGATTTAAATGATGAAGACCTTACTCGGAAGTTAAATAAAAATCCAGCAGCCAGTCAAGCGACATCAAACCCAGAAGAGGTAGATGCAAAACGGGCTGAATGGATTCAAGCTATGAAAGAGTGTTTACGCCCACCTCGTCAAGTTCCTGAACCGGCTTATACAAAGTGCTATTCCTTGAAGGGGGCAAAGACTGAAGGTCCGATAATAAGCTGGGCGTACTTGGAGGATCTGAATGTTTATGCGGTGAAGCGAGAAAGAGGAATCGATTACTTCAAGCGAGTTCACGACTTGAAGACGTTGCCTTATTTTGACATGATGCAGCTGGCACGTCTTAAATTGCTCTACAGTGAACAGGATGATAGAGCAAAATGGTTGGAGAAACGATTGAGATTTGAGTTCAGGAATAAGTGGGAATACCTAAGGCCGCAATATCCGAAGATTACTTACTCCAAAGATCGGAGTACAGGAAAATCTGTGAAGCGAGTCAAGTATCAAGCGCCAAAGGTGATAGAAAAGATTCCGCTTCGAGAGATGAAGACCGGATTTTGGAGAAGCTTCAAGTGGTGGTATTATGATTACAGAACCACTGAAGCTGTCATCGTGTTAGAGCACAGAGGTGTTTGGGAAGCTGTGCGAATTTTTGATCCGATGTGGATTAGAAATCTGACAGATGATGATATCTATGCTTTGTATCTGCAACCTATATTCTGCGATGTCAAAGATATGGATCAAGCATCGCGTTTCAACAAGGTTGTGCGTGTGTGTTTTATTCACAAGATTCATGCATAAGAAGGCAGATCAAAGAAGTGTTTTGAGAAGCAGCAGATATTTTTGAAGACTGAAGACATACAATCTAGTTCCTAGGGGGAGTTTGTAGGTGCATTTATGTAGTTACTAGATTCGTATGTAATCAACGTTTATATCAGTCTTAGTATTGTTTGAATGAATATTATTATTGAGTGTTTGATTGATTATGTGCTTGAACGTTTACGTTGTGTTGAATTAATCAAATACGTATTTTATGATGTTTTAAATAATATTCAGGTTCATTCGCACGGATGAGGATGACATCCGTTCGTATGAAAGACTCATTCGCACGAACGAGTATGATAAACAGTTTGTTTATGAAACTGTTACATTCGTACGAACGCGTTATGGTTCGCACGAATAGGATGTTATTCGTACGAACGAGATCACGTTCGTACGAATGAAAAGCTGGGCCTATATATACCAGCTTAGGGTTTCAGTTTCGGTAAGGTTTTTAGGTTTTCATTGGTTCGTGCCGAATTGCTGCTGGTGTGTTTCTTGGTATTCCAAAGTGTTTATTAACGATAAACAATCATCCGAATAGTCTTCCTTAGGTCCGATCTTATCAATATTCATTGGTTTGATCTCGTTTCCGACGGTTACATATTCGCTAGATAATCGATAGGTTATTTCCGCTGGTCTATTGATATAACGTTGACTATAAGATCCGAACAACCCCAACATCACGCAATCGCTCAAGCTCTCGGCAGAAATAACATGAGAATCACACAAAATACATTCAAAAAGATCTGAACACGAAAATCTTCATAGAATTCGACAATTTTTCATTTTCAATCGGAGTGACTCAAATGATTTCGATAACTCTTTTGTTAACCGGTCCAACATGTTAAACCTGTGAATCGACATTCTCGTTGCTCTAATTATAAAAGCATTGGTAATGTTGACTTATAAACACTTATAAATATGCACCCTAAATAAATTTCTTTTTGAAGTGATATAAATTACATCTTTATTATTGTAGGGTTTCATGTCCATATTTCAACAATCTACTCGGTGGTAATTATATAAAGAAAATGATAAGAATAGTCGTGTCTAATGTATTTGAACATAGATTATTTGATTGTAACTTACTAAATATAGCCTCTTATATTTTCCAGATATCTCGTCCTTTAACAAATATGTGACATTCGCGAATTTCGAAGTATAATTCTATCGTCACGTATTCGTTTTATTTATTTATGTTATTGTTTTGATCCTATTGTATTCCTTTTATGATTTATCGTATTCGCATTTTATGAGTGTTGTATTCGTATTTCTCGTATTTATGGGGTATCGTATATGTATTTTATGCGTATTTATGTTTATCGGGTATATAGTATGTGATTCGAATCTTTATGTCGGGAACGTATAGTCTTAAGTGCCTTTAGTATAAGTCTAGTATGCTCTTATGATAAGTTTAGGGGAATTATGCCTTAATTATATAATTAAGATTAACGTTTAAAAAGTATTTCATTTTTAGTCCCTTCAGAAATTTTATTACAAAACTAGTCCTACGGGAGAAATTCTATTACAATTTTAGTCCTTTCCACATTTTTATTACAAAAATCGTCCTAAAGAGTCTACCAACCTATTTTGTCTTATTGATTACCAACCTTTTTGTCTTTTACTTCATTATCACCTACACACTCTCTCTTTCACTTTCTCTCTCAAGAAAACACATACAAACCTCCACCTTCTCTCTAACTTTTCCGGCGATCCAACCGTCCAATTTCCAATCCGAGACCGGATTATTGATCACCATCATCATCTTCATCTATCCTCCAAGTTTCATTACAATCGGGTAAGTGTTTCTCCATTTTGGTTCTAAACTTTGTTATTTTGATTGAAACCCGAAAATACCACTTCTCACCGTCAAAACTTAGATTTTATTGTGGATTATTGTATGTTATCATATTCTGGACATAGGGTTCCAATTTGGGGTCAAATAGACATCTAGAACACTCAGAAATCGATTTCCGAATGTATTTTTCGTAAAAACTCAGTTACATGCACGTAACTGTAGTTACATGCACGTAACTGATCAACTGATAGTTACACTCACGAAATTGTGAGTTACGTGACCCCAAGTCACGTAACTCTTGTCCTGGTCACGAAATTGTTGGAATATTTACATATCTAGTCCTTTTGACGCGTAATTGTTCACGTAATTAGTCCTTTTGTCACGTAATTAGTCCCTTATGCACGTAATTGCCTTCTAATTCACGTAATTGAAGTCTAAGTCACGTAAGTGACTTGAAAGTCACGTAATAGACTTCATCCTCACGTAACTCCAGTAGTTACGTGATTGGTCCCTGAAATTCATAATTTATCACGTAATTGGTCCTTTTCACGTAAGTCTTCACAAATTAACCCATATGCACGTAATTATGGCTTCATATTCACGTAATTGGTTCCCTAAGCCACGTAAGTGACTTGGATGTCACGTAATTCCCTTGCTGAACACGTAACTATGGTCCTTATGTTCCGTAACTTCTTGTTTTGCCCCGTGACTCTCGTATAACACATAACTTGATACTTACGTGACTTGTAGTGCACGTAAGTATGAAAATCACGTATCTAGTCTGTTGACTTTCCGAAACACTCGTTATTCCGTTATATTGATATTCCTTTCGGTTATTTTAAAACCCGTATAAAACGTTAATCATTAAGGCATAACCCTACTAGACTTAGAGATACTTAGACATGTTTATTTACGTGATGTATAGGGCACTTAGACGTTGGAGCTTGACGGTATAGTAGTATTTCCCGACATATAAGGATTTGGATTGCTTTGCTATCAGTGAGTTATTCGTTGCCCTTTTTACTTCTTTTACATTTTTGGGCATGATTAGCGTTAAACAAATATATTTTTATGGTATGTATGTATTATGGTTATGTATTATGGTATGTATTTTGGATGTGGATGCCTTAGGTTAGCATTACCCAACTCGTTCCGCCTTGGTGGTAGAACGAGGCCCCGTATACACACCTGTTAGCTTGTGCCGCCGGAAGTATATATAGCGCTATAAGGGTCTAACAAGCCCTCATTGTTAACACTATTTTGGATGATGGCGTGCCCTGTCCATGTTAACAATCTTATGACCGGGTATTATTATTATCGAGGACAACCTAGCGTAATGCACTAGGTGGGGTTAGTTGCCAGTATCTATTGTTGTGGGTCAGGTGTATCGTATTTACCGAAGGCTGTATTATTCTATCCAGTATGGTATTTATCTTATGAACTGAGTATGGTATTTTTATGAAATGATTATGGTACCGTATGGTATAAATATGAGTATTTATCAAAAGGTTTTGTGTACTTCACGTATATTCATGGTATTTTATGTATATGAGTATTTTATCAAAAGGTTTTGTGTACTTCACGTATATTCATGGTATTTTATGTATCAAGTATGAGTATTTTATCAAAAGGTTTTGTATACTTCACGTATATTTTTAAAACATCATTTTCAAATGACTTATTTTCAAACCGTATCACTTTTGGGTCAAAATGTATTGAAACCTTTCTACTATTATGTTTTCAACTACTATTGCGAATAATTCACCAACTTTATGTTGACGTCGTATTTTAACGCTTTTCAGGGATTTGAGGTTACACCTTTTTGATGCTATGCTTATTGGCTACGTGGATCTTTTGCGTGGAATTTATTTTGCTTTATTGTAATTCCTTAGTATCCCAACTCTGTAGCCGTATTTTGGTATATTCAGATGACTGTAACAAGTATTCTCTTTCAACCTTTTATCTATGTTGATGATGTATGGATTATTTATGTTTGATGTAACCTTGAATCTCTGATACCGTATACACTGCGCACCTCGGTTCCGCCATGCGGGGTGTGACAGAAGTTGGTATCAGAGCCAATGGTTATAGCGAACTAAGTGACCTTACGGAATCACTTAGACTATGACCTAGGCTTTTGGACCTATCTGATTTACTCTATGTGCGCATTTCCTTCTTTTGTGGGCCTGTATGTGATTTTTATGCTATGTGTGCTGTTATTTTGCTTTTTATGCTTTGAGGCCTGCTCGTTTTAGTCGCACATACAGTTATCGTTCTTATTTACTCCGTTTGATATTCGTAGAAGATGCCGCGTAAGAGAACTTCTACTAGGTCTACTCCTGCCGTCACTGCTATGAGAAGGTCGGCAAGGCGAGGTCGCGCCAGGGTGAGAGCGGGTGCTACGCCACGGAATACCACTGCTGTCCCCAATGCTAACACCGCTACTCCGAACATCAGTCAGATGATTGCGGAGCAGATAGCAGCAGCTATACCAGTGATTGTGGCACAGCTTAAGGAGACACCGGCGCGGAATGTCGACTTAGGGTTGCTGAGATGCACGGTATTGAACCAGAAGGTATGGCGTCTGGGCGCGATGGTTCTGATGTAGGAAGAGCAGTGCACATGGGAGTCGGTGGACCAAGTTTTATTATTGAAGATCCACCCCGAGGCTGTTCGTATAAGACCTTTCTGGGCTGCAAACCTACTGAGTTCAAGGGTACTGAAGATGCGGTTGCTACTCTGCAGTGGTTTGAAAAGATTGAGTCTGTGTTTGATGTCTCGGGATGTGCTGAGGAGACCAAGGTTAAGTATGCTACATACTTATTCCAGGGTAAGGCACTCACTTGGTGGAACTCGGTGAGACAGGTTCGGGGTCGAGCTACTGTTGCCTTGATGACTTGGGAAAGTTTGAAGGTTATTATGAAAAAGGAGTATGTGCCGTCACCTGAGACGCAGAGGTTGGAGAACGAGTTGTGGAACTTAACTATGCAAGGTGCTGACTTCCGCGGGTATGTGAACCGATTTTATGATTTGTGTGTTTTGGCTCCTCGGTTGGTCCGCACGGAGACGGAAAGAATCGAACGTTTCACTCATGGGTTGCCCCAGGCTATGAGAGACCACATTATTTCTCACCTTCCGGGTACTCTTCAGAGTGCGGTTGATATTGCTGGTCGACTGACCGCAAGTGCGATTCGTGGTGGTACTCTCCAGCCAGTTGTGAGCCGAAGAGATGCTGGTAGACATGAAAGGAGAGATATGGGTAATTCGAGGAAGAGAAGCCGTAATCATTATCAGAGACCTAAAGCTTCTCAAGTATATGCGTTGACGGGTTCTGGAGCTGGTTATCAGGGCGTGCGCCCTAAGTGTGGTACATGCGGTAGTGCGCATGCGGCGAATGTGGCGTGTTGGGTTTGTAAACGCTGCAAGAAGTTAGGCCACACCGAGCAATATTGTAGAAAATCTGCTGGAGCATGTTATGAATGTGGAGAAATAGATCACCGTCGTCATCAGTGTCCCAAGCTTAGAAAACCTACTCCCCTTCCTACTTCTGATGCTGGTACTAGTGCGAAAGAAAATCCTGCTAAGAAACGGGCTTTCGCCATGGAATCTCCCGAAGCTCATCAGGATCCTACCGTAGTCACTGGTACATTCCTTGTCTATAATTATCCTGCTTTTATCTTATTTGATTCGGGTACCGATAGAAGCTTTATTTCTAGTGACTTTCGCCCCTTAGTAAACCGTGCCTCTAGTCTTTTAGAGCCTGCCTATGAAGTAGAAATAGCTGATGGTAGATGTGCCTGTGTTAAGGAAGTTATTCGTGATATTTCTCTCGTTTTAGCCGATACTCCTTTTGCCATCGACCTTATTCCTATGAAACTCGGTAGTTTCGACGTCGTAGTCGGTATGGATTGGTTAGCGAAGCATAAAGGAGAGATAGTCTGTTATGAGAAGCTTATTCGCATTCAGAAGCCGGATGGAGACCAGTTGATTGTACATGGAGACAAGGCCGGGAAACGCTTTAAAGTTATTTCTTGTTTGAAGGTTCGCGAGTATGTCCGTCAGGGTTGTTCTTATTATCTGGCTCACTTGGTGAAGAAAGACTCTGCGATAAAGATTGATGGTGTGCCGATTGTTCGCGAATATTCTGACGTTATTCCCGAAGATTTACCTGGAGTCCCTCCCCAGAGACAAACCGACTTTCGTATTGATCTTGTTCCTGGAGCAGCACCCGTTGCTAAAGCTCCGTATCGTTTGACTCCTTCCGAGATGCTCGAGTTGTCGAAACAAATTCAGGAATTGGTAGATAAAGGTTTTATTCGTCCTAGTTTCTCCCCGTGGGGTGCTCCTGTTCTCTTTGTTAAGAAGAAGGATGGCTCCATGCGTTTATGTATTGATTATCGGGAGTTAAACAAGTTGACTGTGAAGAACCGTTATCCCCTTCCTCGTATTGATGACTTATTCGATCAACTTCAGGGTTCTTGCTATTTCTCTAAGATCGATCTTCGTTCTGGTTATCATCAGATGAGAGTTCGAGAAGATGATATACCTAAGACTGCTTTCCGTACTCGGTATGGTCATTATGAGTTCATGGTGATGCCGTTTGGTATGACAAACGCCCCTGCAGCATTCATGGAACTAATGAACCGTATTTGTCGTCCGTATCTTGACAAATTCGTTATCGTATTCATCGACGACATTCTTATCTATTCCCGAAGTCGCAAGGAACATGAAGAGCATTTGCGTCTTGTTCTGGAAGTGCTTCGAAAAGAGAAGTTGTATGCGAAATTCTCTAAGTGCGAGTTCTGGATATCCGAAGTTCAATTTCTTGGCCACGTAGTTAGCGCGAAGGGTATTCACGTTAATCCTGCTAAGATTGAAGCTTTTAAAGGTTGAGTTGCACCGAAGTCACCGACCGAAATCCGTTCATTTTTGGGTCTTGCTGGGTATTATCGCCGATTCATCGAGAACTTCTCCAAGATCGCTTCGCCTATTACAAAGTTGACACAGAAGAGTGAACCATTCGTTTGGACTTCCGATCAGGAGAAAACATTTCAGATATTGAAGCAGCGGTTGTGTAACGCTCCTATTCTTAGTCTGCCAGTTGGTTCCGAGAATTTTGTTGTTTATTGCGACGCTTCGCACAAGGGTCTGGGTTGTGTGCTTATGCAGAATGGTAAAGTTATAGCTTACGCTTCGCGTCAGTTGAAAATCCATGAGCAGAATTACACGACACATGATCTAGAATTGGGAGCCGTTGCATTCGCATTGAAGATTTGGAGACATTATCTGTATGGGACCAAGTGTACTGTATTTACCGCCCACAAAAGTCTTCAGCACATATTCGATCAGAAGATGCTGAGCATGAGACAACGGCGCTGGGTTGAGTTATTAAACGACTATGTTTGCGACACTCGCTACCACCCTGGTAAGGCGAACGTTGTTGCCGAGGCACTAAGTCGTAAAGAAACAGTCAACCAGTCCGTATTCGTTCCATGGCGATATCTATTCAGACGAGCTTGAAGGCTCGGATTATTCAAGCACAAGAAGGTATTATGATTGAGGACCGTGTTAAGGAGGAAAGATTGTATGAGTTGGCATTGGAGTCAGAACCGAAGGAGGATGGAGTTCTGTATTTCCTCGAGCATATTTGGGTTCCGGTTAGTATCCGTCAGTTGATTCTGGACGAAGCCCATAAGTCGAACTATTCCATTCATCCGGGTTCCGACAAGATGTATCATGACTTGAAAGATTTTTATTGGTGGCCGGGTATGAAGCGAGAGATAGCCGAATATGTTAGTCGATGTTTGACTTGTTCCAAGGTGAAGATTGAATATCAGAAACCGTCTGGACTACTCCAACAACCGAAGATTTCCGAGTGGAAATGGGAGCGTATTGCTGAGGATTTCGTTACGAAGTTTCCGAGATCTTCGAGTGGTTATGACAGTATCTGGGTTATTATTGATCGATTGTCGAAGTCTGCTCTTTTCCTACCGATTCGTGAGAATTATCCAATAGAGAGATTCGTACGTCTGTACTAGACTTGCCGGCAGAACTGAGCAGCGTACATTATGTATTTCATGTATCTCAGTTGAAGAAATGCCTGGCTGATGAGACATTATTAGTTCCGCTTGAGCAACTCCAGATTGATGATAAGCTTCATTTCGTTGAGGAACCAATCGAGATCACTGCTAGTGATGTTAAGCGTCTGCGACGAAGTAAGATTCCGATTGTCAAGGTTCGTTGGAATTCCCGTTTTGGAGCTGAGTTCACGTGGGAACGCGAAGATGAAATTCTGCGGAAGTATCCTCACCTTTTCCCCGGAAGTAGTACCAAGTGTTAATTTCGAGGACGAAAATCTTTTTACTTGGGGAGACTGTGACATTCGCGAATTTCGAAGTATAATTCTATCGTCACGTATTCGTTTTATTTATTTATGTTATTGTTTTGATCCTATTGTATTCCTTTTATGATTTATCGTATTCGCATTTTATGAGTGTTGTATTCGTATTTCTCGTATTTATGGGGTATCGTATTTGTATTTTATGCGTATTTATGTTTATCGGGTATATAGTATGTGATTCGAATCGGAACGTATAGTCTTAAGTGCCTTTAGTATAAGTCTAGTATGCTCTTATGATAAGTTTAGGGGAATTATGCCTTAATTATATAATTAAGATTAACGTTTAAAAAGTATTTCATTTTTAGTCCCTTCAGAAATTTTATTACAAAACTAGTCCTACGGGAGAAATTCTATAACAATTTTAGTCCTTTTCACATTTTTATTACAAAAATCGTCCTAAAGAGTCTACCAACCTATTTTGTCTTATTGATTACCAACCTTTTTGTCTTTTACTTCATTATCACCTACACACTCTCTCTTTCACTTTCTCTCTCAAGAAAACACATACAAACCTCCACCTTCTCTCTAACTTTTCCGGCGATCCAACCGTCCAATTTCCAATCCGAGACCGGATTATTGATCACCATCATCATCTTCATCTATCCTCCAAGTTTCATTACGATCGGGTAAGTGTTTCTCCATTTTGGTTCTAAACTTTGTTATTTTGATTGAAACCCGAAAATACCACTTCTCACCGTCAAAACTTAGATTTTATTGTGGATTATTGTATGTTATCATATTCTGGACATAGGGTTCCAATTTGGGGTCAAATAGACATCTAGAACACTCAGAAATCGATTTCCGAATGTATTTTTCGTAAAAACTCAGTTACATGCACGTAACTGTAGTTACATGCACGTAACTGATCAACTGATAGTTACACTCACGAAATTGTGAGTTACGTGACCCCAAGTCACGTAACTCTTGTCCTGGTCACGAAATTGTTGGAATATTTACATATCTAGTCCTTTTGACGCGTAATTGTTCACGTAATTAGTCCTTTTGTCACGTAATTAGTCCCTTATGCACGTAATTGCCTTCTAATTCACGTAATTGAAGTCTAAGTCACGTAAGTGACTTGAAAGTCACGTAATAGACTTCATCCTCACGTAACTCCCACAGTTACGTGATTGGTCCCTGAAATTCATAATTTATCACGTAATTGGTCCTTTTCACGTAAGTCTTCACAAATTAACCCATATGCACGTAATTATGGCTTCATATTCACGTAATTGGTTCCCTAAGCCACGTAAGTGACTTGGATGTCACGTAATTCCCTTGCTGAACACGTAACTATGGTCCTTATGTTCCGTAACTTCTTGTTTTGCCCCGTGACTCTCGTATAACACGTAACTTGATACTTACGTGACTTGTAGTGCACGTAAGTATGAAAATCACGTATCTAGTCTGTTGACTTTCCGAAACACTCGTTATTCCGTTATATTGATATTCCTTTCGGTTATTTTAAAACCCGTATAAAACGTTAATCATTAAGGCATAACCCTACTAGACTTAGAGATACTTAGACATGTTTATTTACGTGATGTATAGGGCACTTAGACGTTGGAGCTTGACGGTATAGTAGTATTTCCCGACATATAAGGATTTGGATTGCTTTGCTATCAGTGAGTTATTCGTTGCCCTTTTTACTTCTTTTACATTTTTGGGCATGATTAGCGTTAAACAAATATATTTTTATGGTATGTATGTATTATGGTTATGTATTATGGTATGTATTTTGGATGTGGATGCCTTAGGTTAGCATTACCCAACTCGTTCCGCCTTGGTGGTAGAACGAGGCCCCGTATACACACCTGTTAGCTTGTGCCGCCGGAAGTATATATAGCGCTATAAGGGTCTAACAAGCCCTCATTGTTAACACTATTTTGGATGATGGCGTGCCCTGTCCATGTTAACAATCTTATGACCGGGTATTATTATTATCGAGGACAACCTAGCGTAATGCACTAGGTGGGGTTAGTTGCCAGTATCTATTGTTGTGGGTCAGGTGTATCGTATTTACCGAAGGCTGTATTATTCTATCCAGTATGGTATTTATCTTATGAACTGAGTATGGTATTTTTATGAAATGATTATGGTACCGTATGGTATAAATATGAGTATTTTATCAAAAGGTTTTGTGTACTTCACGTATATTCATGGTATTTTATGTATCAAATATGAGTATTTTATCAAAAGGTTTTGTGTACTTCACGTATATTCATGGTATTTTATGTATCAAGTATGAGTATTTTATCAAAAGGTTTTGTATACTTCACGTATATTTTTAAAACATCATTTTCAAATGACTTATCTTCAAACCGTATCACTTTTGGGTCAAAATGTATTGAAACCTTTCTACTATTATGTTTTCAACTACTATTGCGAATAATTCACCAACTTTATGTTGACGTCGTATTTTAACGCTTTTCAGGGATTTGAGGTTACACCTTTTTGATGTTATGCTTATTGGCTACGTGGATCTTTTGCGTGGAATTTATTTTGCTTTATTGTAATTCCTTAGTATCCCAACTCTGTAGCCGTATTTTGGTATATTCGGATGACTGTAACAAGTATTCTATTTCAAACCTTTATATATGTTGATGATGTATGGAATATTTATGTTTGATGTAACCTTTGAATCTCTGATACCTTATACACTGCGCACCTCGGTTCCGCCATTTCTATGCGGGGTGTGACAAAATATACAACACACTTAAACATGTAAAAATATATTAACCACAACCCAACCCATTATATAATTATATTAACTTGTCATGTGTCTCGCAGCCTTACAATATTAGCGAGTTATGGTCAATTATATTTAGATTGTAGTCGTCGTCTCTCCAATTGCTGATTCCTACTCGCAATATGAAAAACCCTACGGAACGTCATTTCCAAAAGAATCTACAATCTTATCAAGCAAAATGATCATTTTACCCGTTTCTCATTATCTACAATTTATACAAATTAAGTCACATAACCAAGTAAAATCGTATACATAACCAAGTAAAGTCGTAAGATTATAAGTCAATAACGATACGAAGTTATACAAATTAAGTAACATCGCTACAAATTAAGTAAAAACTTAAGATTGAATCTACAAAGTTACAAAGAGTAAAAGAACAATTTTAATAGTACACACTTATAGATCTAAGATTAAAAATAAATTTAGTATAGGAATGCTAAGTGGAAAGAGTTTAAATCGTATTTTAATTTATTACTTGACAATCAATTAGAAGATTTAGTTTTTATATCACTTATTTATGATTAAAAAAAATATTTGGATATATATAAATATTTTAAGGTTTTGTAAGAACATATATGATATTTGAAAGTTTGGAGAGATATATACGATATTTTAATATTTTTCCGAGATATATATATAAAATTTCGCCTTCATTTTAAATTCCGTTTAAAAACCTCAATCCCTTATTCGTTCTCTTCTTGTTAACTATTTATATCCTCAATTGTTTTCCTTTTTACATATCTTCTTTCTTGTCCTTAAATATTTCTTTGTAATATTTTTCGTCAAAAAATTAATTTTCTTTTTATGTTTCCTTCAATAATGGCTATCTTGAAAGCTATTTGACAAAATTGATGTCAAATAGCTACCACTAAATAAAGAAGTGTCGTCTCTAATAAAAAATTAGGGGTGTTTGTTTGGGCTTATATAAGAAACTTATTGTTTATTGACATTTCGACTTATGTTTTATAAGCCCAAATTTTTCGGCTTATGTAACCATTTATGAGCTTATTACTGTTTATTATGTCATAATACACAGTAATAATCCCATAGACGGTTAAATAAGTCGAAAAATCCGAGATTATGAACATAAGACGAAATAACAATAAGCCATAAATCGTCTATATAAGCTCAAACAAACATCCCCTAAGTTGCTTCTAAACTTCCCAAAAATCCATCGACCAAAGTAGCCATGTTATTTTATTTTCTTTCATTTTGAGAATTCCTTTTACTCCCACTCTTTGTGCATTTGTCCCGTCTTCCAATAAACAGGAAATTGTCACTTATGTTATTTGAATTATTATTTAACTAACTTTTTACATATACCCTTCGGAACGTTATATATAGTTGCCTACTTTTGGCTAATTTTGTTTATAAAGTATTTTATGTATTTTAATTTTTGTTAAAATATGTTATGTGTATTAATATACGTGCAATTAACCTCTTTAACAATCGATAGTGGTCCGAGAATATTAGTGAAGCTTTCCCACGACACTGGTGTCTCTGATTTTTACCGAGTTTGATTTTCGATTTTGTTTTCATATTTTTGTTGATCTCTTCTTCAAGACTATATGTAAGCTTTACCTTTTCAGCATTTATAATAGTAGTTTAGGGGCTTCAAACTTTTATTTTATAAAAAATACCCTTACGAAAAACTAGGTTCAAGGAAAACTAAAATCTCTTACTCCTATATAAACGACCGTCAAAATATTAACACAGCCTTAGTAGAATACAGCAATAATACGTCAAAATATTTTCAACTTTGTATTAAATTTTAACCTCAAAATTCAACTTTGTATTAAATGGAACATAAACACATATATAATTTATGTCCAATTAAAATATTTTCTCGCTCAAAAGTTGACAAACACGTAATACACACAAACAAACACATGGTCGACGGTTGGCAAAAACTTGACATTTTTAAAAAGTTAATATGACACGTGAATGTTGCGTTGTTTGTTTGAAACCTATTAAAAACTTTAATAAAAGTCTCACCTACTACGTTCTAAACATTTAATACACAATGTTGTTTATTAAAATATCACCGAGTACCAGATCACCATTTACTACGTGTCTATCTACAAGTATGCTAATTCATCTTCTATAATAACGTAAAACGTTGATAACCGACAATCCTGGTTAACCCGAGAATGCCTCTCCGTGACAACTTACCACAGGAAATCATTGAAGCAATACTTCGTCGCCTACCAGCCAAATCTCTAGGCCGGTTCAAGTCCGTGTCGAAACCATGGTGCTCGTTAATATCGAGTCCCCAGTTCATAAAAACCCACCTCATTCAAAATCTCGACCAAACCGGTAACCTTATTCTCGTTGTCTCGGATACAAAATCTCTTTACTCACTCCATATAAACTTACTCAACAAAAACGACATATTCGCAACTGCGAAAGAGGTACGTTTATCTCAACCTCCAATAATGTGGGAAGCGGTTTTAGGCTCATGTAACGGGCTTGTTCTAGCTAAATCCGCAGACGATTCAATCTTCGTGATAAATCCAACTACACGAAAGCTTAAGAAGCTTCCGATTTCACCTTTCGCGCTCCCACGTCGCGAAAGTTTTGTTATGCATGGATTTGGTTACAATCCATGCATAGATGATTATAATGTAATCACTATCTCATT
Source organism: Senecio squalidus (assembly GCA_910822075.1). Lineage (NCBI taxonomy): Eukaryota > Viridiplantae > Streptophyta > Magnoliopsida > Asterales > Asteraceae > Senecio > Senecio squalidus. Next base: position 45,953,660 of record CAJVGC010000592.1, on the reverse strand, counting down.
TTGGGATACTGATAATGAGCATAATCCTGATTGTACCGATATGTTCGTAAACATATATAGTTTACGTAACAATCTATGGAGGGAGTTGGATAATTCGCCTTATGATCACGCGGTTGGACATCTTGTTAGTGGTGTTTTAGTTAATGGTAATCTTCATTGGTTAACAAGTAGACTACCTGAATACTCGTCGGCTATTTGTGCGTTTAGTCTAGTAAATGAAGAATTTAGCGAAATTGAATTGCCTAAGGATATGATTAGTGACGATAACGCGGTGTTTAATGAGTTGGGTGTGCTTAGTGGGAAGCTTGGTCTTTTTGGTTCGAGGTTGGGTAGTGATTTGTGGGTGATGGAAGAGTATGGGGTCGGTGAATCGTGGACCAAGGTTTGCCTCCAAGGGGTCGAGATTGATCCTGCTAAGCCTGTTGAACGTAGTAGTCGTGATATCGTATTGAGTGATGAAGAGGGAATTCTTGTATATAATTCGGATGAAAGGATATGTAGAAATGCGAGGATCGTAGGTGGTCCAAGTGGATTTACCTTTGGAGGTACTTATGTTGAAACCCTTGAATCACCTAGTTAATTATCAGATATAGTAATTAGCAATTACATTTTTCTTTTTTGTTTGTTTTTATTAATGATTGAGGATGAGTATTGTGTTGTTGTCGTTTGACTTTGCAAAGTCAAATGTTTGTTGTGGTTTGACTTTACATAGTCAACTGTCAAAAGTTCACTTGGTATGACATTGATATAGTGATCTGAGTATTGGGACTTGAAGTGACCGGGTAAGGCTCCGATTTGTCATGAATGTTGGCATGAAAAGTGTGGATCGATTGGCGTAACAGAGTATTATGATAGGAAGAGAAAAAGATTGATGCAACTCTAGTGGTCCCATGAAGATAAATCATGTAACAAAGCAGTCAAAACACATATGAAAGGTTGAAACACAAACTCTTGACTTCTGTCTTATGCTACATGTCACCTACCACAAAGCTACCATTGTGTGGACGGTTTTATGAAGAGTTGAAGAGGTATACTACAATGATGAAGATTGCTGCTCACCAAACAAAGAAAAAGATCAAGTGGAATTAGATATGTTTTGTTTTGTCTAAATTTATTTTCATAGATTTTGCTTGATGTTAATCGCAACGTTGTATAGAGTTAGGATGTTATCTTTGATTAACGTGTTCGTAAAGTATGTTTTGGGGAGACATGATAATTTGAATATGCCCATCCTATACTTTCTGTTGCGATGTTCGTTTGATGAAAGCTTCCCTGTACGAAGAACGTCCCACCCTTTAGTCCTTTACATTCACGGGTCTAGTAGCAAATATTTGATATTGAACATCTAAAATGAACTTCCTCTTGAGCTGAACTTATGTAAAGTTGCTTTTGATTCAAAGTAAAGTCCTTTGGGATGTAAATTTCTCACTAATATTATATCGCAAAGGAGAAATGACATTTTATTATACATTGTGTATTGAATAGAGCATCACTGAGTGCCAGATCACCGACCCGGGCTACTTAGTTACAAGTATGTTAGTTTATTAATGGTTGTTCTCAAAACATTGATAACCAACAATACTAACAAGGCTCGATGATGCCTCCCCACAACTCCTTTCCACTCGAGATCATCGAAGCAATACTCCTTCGCCGGCCAGCTAAATCTCTAGGCCGTTTTAAGTCCGTGTCAAAATCATGGTGCTCGTTGATTTCCAATCCCCATTTCATCAAAAGCTACCTTCATCAAAATCTCGACCAAACCAGTAAACTCGTGCTTGCTGTTTTTGATACAAAATCTTTCTACTCACTCAATATAAACTTACTCAACTACAACGACATATTAGCAACAGGGAAAGAAATAATTAAGTTTGTGTCAACCTCCAATCATGTGGAAATATATCTTGCGGTCATGCAACGGTCTTGCTCTAGCTGAATCCGAAGACAACTCAATCTTCGTGATAAATCCAACCATGTAGAGAAAGTTTTGTTATGTATGGATTTTGTTACAATTCATGCACAAATGATCATAACGTAATAACAATCTCATTTTGGGATACTGCCAATGAGTATAGTTCTGACTTCTGACTATATCGATATGTTTGTAAACATATATAGTTTACGTAACAATCTATGGAGGGAGTTATATACTTCACCTTACGATCACATGATTGGACATCTTGTTAGTGGTGTTTTAGTTAATGGTAATCTTCACTGGTTAACAAGTAGACGCCCTGACTAATCGTGAACTATTGTTGCGTTTAGTTTTGTGAATGAAGAATTTAACGAAATTGAAATGCCTGATTTGGTTAATTATGATCAGGATGTGCTTAATGAGTTGGTTGTTCTTGGTGGGAAGCTTTGTCTTTTTGGATCACGGTTGGGTAGTGATTTGTGGGTGATGGTATGGGGTTGGTGAATGGTGGACCAAGATTTGCATCCATGGAGTCGAGATTGGTTCTGTTAAGCCTGTGTGTTTGGTTGAACGTGATATCGTGTTGAGTGATGAAGAAAGACTTCTTGTATATAATTTGAATGAAAGGAGATGTAGAAATGTAAGGATTGAAGGTGGTCCAAATGGATTTACATTTGGAGGTACATATGTTGAAACCCTTGAATCACATAACTAGTTAACGGGAAAATGATTTATGTTGCGAGCAGCACACATCTTATGCAGGGTTGTGGATTGGATTGTTCATTGAAAGTTTATGTGGTTCAGAGTTGCATCCTTTTTGACGATTTTGAACACTTGAACTACATATAGTGTATAGTTATTTTTGTTAATGATGGAGTATTGTGTGCTCGTTGTTTGCTGTCAATTATATCTCGTATATTGTGGTTTGACTTTGCAAAGTCAACTGTCAAAAGTTCACTTAGTTGGTTTTAATGTTTTTGATTAAGTCCCTGATTTGTAAAAAGCTTTTATTCCCAAAAAAAAACAACTTTTTGAATATATATTTTTAGTCGTCGCTGTATCGCGCGGGTGTATGTTATAAATAGATGTAAAATGTAAACGCATTTTTTTAATGTGTCCTTAAACTGTATCAAAACGACTACACAGATACCCTTTCAATCTGTCCTAAAGCCAAATTGTTTATTAATTAATTATTATTCATTATTATAATGATTATAATATAATAATTGTATAATAATACACAGCAGAGATCATATCATCTTCTCCATTATGCAATCAGGTTTGACATTTCAGTCACTCACTAACTGCCCAATTTTAATCATAAACCCTAATTCATCGTTAATTTCATATTAAGCTGCTTCTGCTGCTGTAATTATTAAACGATCAATGGCGAGTTCAATGTCGATCAAGCATGGGATTTCACTATGGTGTCCTCAATCTGCATCTCTTAATCGCCAGCATTCGCATTCTTCGGTGATCGTTTATTCGAAAAACTTTAGTAAACGAAACTATCTAGTTTCTGCATCCTCTTCTTCTTTTGCTAATGAAAACAGAGAGTAAGTTTAATTTTTTATTTTACTTTATTTGTTTTTAATTATTTATTGGTTGAGATTTGTATATTAGGTTTGTGATAGTTGGAGGTGGAAATGCTGCTGGATATGCTGCTAGGACTTTTGTCGAAAACGGAATGGCTGATGGAAAGCTTTGTATTGTTTCTAAAGAGGTACTCTCTTTATCTGTCGGTTTAGAGTTTAAGCGATATGGCTTTGTTTTTTAAGATTATAAGTAGTTTTTAGGTTGCAGAATCGAAAAATGAATTGCAAATTTATATGATGCTAGCTAACATGACTCATATGAGTTGCTAAATTAAGGATTTATATGTTTTGTCAATATGCAGGCACATGCTCCATATGAGCGTCCGGCTCTAACAAAAGGTTATTTATTTCCGTTAGACAAAAAGCCAGCTCGTTTGCCAGTAAGCCAGTTTCCTTAACTGCTTCCATAATCCTTTTTTTTGTGGTATCTAATTAGCTGATGCAAATATGTCTTCTGTAAATGAAATACTCGTTCTAGGGTTTTCATACTTGTGTGGGATCGGGAGGTGAGAGGCAGACTCCTGATTGGTACAAGGAGAAAGGGATAGAGGTATCTTAAATGTTCCTTTGTGTCTGGTTTTTCTGTTGGAAATAAACTTGTAAGTATAAGATATATAACTACGTAGCTTAATGCCAGATGCTTTATGAAGATCCGGTTACAGATATTGATGCAAAAAAACAAACATTAACGACAAGTTCAGGAAAATTGCTTAAATATGGATCCCTTATTATTGCCACAGGGTGTTCTGCATCTAGGTAAGTCCCACAAAGACGATATTATGTTTATATCTTAAGTATCCGTAAAAATAAAAACACAGAAATCTTATCGTCTCTTTGCTTCAGATTTCCGGAGAAAATTGGTGGCAACTTAGGTGGTGTTCACTATATACGAGATGTAGCCGATGCTGATTCGTTAATAGCATCGCTGGTAATTGTTTCATGTTCTGTTCCTAGGTAGATATTTTTGTAGTGATTAATACTGATTGAAATAATATCATAGGGGAAAGCAAAAAAAGTAGTTGTGGTCGGTGGTGGTTATATTGGTATGGAAGTTGCAGCCGCTACTGTTGGATGGAATCTTGACACAACTGTAAGAAATTAGAGCAATATTATGTCATGTTCGTCTATATGACACAAATAACTGTTGTATTTAACGCTTCATTTAAAATTAAAATATTCAATAGGTAATATTTCCCGAAACCCATCTTCTGCCAAGGCTGTTCACTCCTTCACTTGCACAGAAATACGAAGAACTTTACCAAGAGAGTGGCGTAAAGTTCAAGAAGGTTTTTTCCCATCCTACTTTACACTCTAAAATAGATACACATAACTTTGTTCACATGATTTTTCATTTTTAGGGTGCATCAATAAAAAACTTGGAAGCGGGTCCTGATGGAAATGTTGCTGCTGTTAGACTTGCAGATGGATCTACCATTGAAGCAGATTTGGTAATTTTATGAGCAAAACTTTATTGGAGGTTTTCAGAAGTTTGAAATATGATTAGAGCGTTCATACCATTCCATTTTCGTTGCAGGTTGTTATTGGTATTGGAGCAAAACCTGCTGTCAGTCCGTTCGATAAAGCTGTTAGCTTAAATTCAACTGTTGGTGGGATAGAGGTTAGCATGATCACCCTTTTTGTTACATAATCATTTGTTTCATATGCTAAAACGGTAGTTGGAAATGTGCAAGATTTGAAGTGATAATCTGTTAGTTCATGAATAAATAAACTTGTGCACTACAGGGCATAATTTTGACCCATTCGCAAAACATGGGTCAGTTATGGTTTTGTTTTATCTATAACGTGGCGTACATGTAAGAAAAATAGCTGATAAGCATACAGGTCAAATGGATCAAACGATTCGAACGTTGCCCAAATTGTAACTTTATGCATAAAAAATCCTAAATCGTGTTTTTTTTAAAATAAAAATTTGAAATTATTTGTGTTTTTTAATTCTATTTGAGAGATTGTATTTTTTTTAAAAGTTATAAATTTTGGATGAGTGTTTCGAGTCAACCCAACCTGACCCGTACCAAAATTAAAATCTCTCTGTTTTGACCCTCTACCCAACCCACCCATTTTGCCACCTCTTCTTTCCATCATTACTAATCGGAGGTTTATTTATCTCTCTGAAACTTTCAGGTTGATGGCCTGTTTCGAAGCAGTGTACCAGGAATTTTTGCGATTGGTGATGTAGCAGCATTCCCACTGAAAGTATGTTTTTTTTAAAAACCAGTCAATTACTACCCGAGATCAGTGGCATCTTGATTGATTATTAATATTGATATAACGTTTTTGTTTTTTTTTGTAATGAACAGATGTACAATAGGATTTCCCGTGTAGAACATGTTGATCATGCTCGTGGTTCTGCTCAGCATTGTGTCAAAGCATTACTAACTGCAAAAACTCACAATTATGACTATCTTCCATATTTCTACTCGAGAGTTTTCGAATATGAAGGAAGTTCAAGGAAAGTATGGTGGCAATTTTTTGGGGACAATGGTAAGCATATATATGTCAGTTACTGGGTTTCCTTTTGAAACTAAAGTTATTAACTTCGTAGTTCTTGTTGAACAGTGGGGGAAGCAATTCAAATTGGGAATTTTGATCCAAAAATCGCTACCTTTTGGGTGGACTCCGGTAATCTTCTCTCCCTTGTCGTGTGCGTGTTATGTATCAACTGAATATACGAAAGTACCCGAGTCTTTTATCATAAACTAGTTGAGACAAGCTAAGAATGAATCTGAATGAAATTATAAAACGGAGAAACCTAATAAGTATCTGCTGATGAGTGAGAATTAATACGTTTTTACTACTCCACAGGTAAACTGAAAGGTGTTCTTCTTGAAAGTGGATCTCCCGAGGTATGTATTGTGACTTGTATTTGCTAAAAAGTCATATTTTCCTCCCCCATAAATCCGTCAATATTGTGTGTAACAATACTATCAATAGTGTTTGCTTACCACCAATTAAAGACCACATAACCACGATCACTCATACTATAGTTTCTTACTTTCTTTCCTAATTTCCGTTGTACCGACATTTTCTATTTTGTTTCGTGTATCATTTTAGGAGTTCCAACTGCTGCCTAAACTTGCAAGGAGTCAGCCATCTATCGACATAGCCAAACTTCAAAGTGCAGCTTCAGTCGAGGAAGCCCTCCAAATTGCCAGTGCTTCTTTATAGGTTAGAACTTCATCAGATACCCTCTTCGTTCATGTTCCTATGCATCATCTTCTTTGGTTATTTTATTTTTTTAATTATAAGCTTTGTTTACTTATTTTAACAGAGCTAAATACGGCATGATCTACATATAGGGAAAAAGGCGGAGCACGCATTATGAGTTATGACAAATTTTACCTTTAGGACATACAACATGTAATTCAGAACTATGCAGTCAAGCTGATATGTGGATTCCCTTTTTGGCCTCTGTTTTATTTAGCCATTTTTTAAAAAACTCGCCTTATATATGGTTGATGGGTATTGTTGAAAGCGGGTTACAAACATGGTGGCTGTCGATGAATTGTTGTAATAAGTTAAACAAATGTAATGAGTTATACATTTATGTTCATTGCGATCAATAATAAAAGTAAATTACTTAACTTTGTATATGTGGGTTTATTGTTTTAACATTGTTGCTTGTTTAACAACGAAAACTCAAGGTTATAATACGATTATTGCCTTATTTGCATATATCTCGAACATTTAATGAAATATTGAATGTGCAAGGTATAATAAGAGAGTGCGCTGCAATAAAGTTTTCGACTTATGTATCAATTATTATACTTTAAATTAGAATACACAATTATCACATAGTAATAAAATTATCGTTGTTCATTTTTCTTTTTGAACCTTTAATACAATGAGGTGCTTAAAATGAAACATAGGAGGTTTTTACACGGCCTATCATTTCTTACTTCTTCATTAGAAGCACGACGGTATGAGCGGCAATACTTCTATTTTCTCCAAGGCTGTCTACTTTCTCATGAGTTTTAGCTTTCAAATTCACAACGGAAGGGTCTGCACCCAAAAGCAAAGATAAATTGGCTCGCATCGCCTCTTTATGAGGGCTTAGTTTTGGTCTTTGAAGAATTAAAGTCGCATCTAAGTTTCCTAGCTCATAACCGGCCTCATCCATCAGTCTCACCTGATATTTAAACCAATTCAAGGACAAGTTGATTATGTACAATCGATCGGGTGATTGTAACGAGCCCTAGGAGTTTTATTCAATCAAATAAGCATGATCATTGGATTAAGAGAATAAGGCCTTCACAATGAGTAGCTACATGCATGAATATTAGCAGCCGCATAGATATTATAGTTCCACTTGCCTTAGTGATAAACACACATTAACTTCCTATTAATAAATAAAAAAAGGAATAATCTTTTTAGCAATGAAGCTAGTTGACAGAATCCGAAAAGCGGTTTATTTGGGTGCCACAAAAGATTTTTTTTGACGAGAAGATTTGACATAGTCAACTAGATGCTGCTGAGAGTATTCGAACATCATTGTCTTGATTTATTTCAAATATATCATCCTACATCCCATTTGTCAGTAGACTTTATTGATTAAGCTAACAGGTTTCGTGTCATTAAAAATCTAATTGGTAGGGAAAAGTATGTTTTATTTATGCCTACAGTGGTCTCTCTTTCTAACTGCACCAGGTTTCGTAGTATCACAAACATAGCATGAAATGAAGAATAGAATGAACCTCAAATCTGTCATGTGTATAAGAGGGGTTCCAAAATATAGAAGAAAATGGAAGGATGCTTGTCATAACCGAAAAGCTTTTCTTTCGACTTTCAAAGTCAATAAAACAAATATTACTTCCATATTTATTAAATCGGTCAATTTATGCTTTCAAGATGTGGTAGGCAGCTGAGAAACACATCGCTCCTAATTCAGGACCATTATTGCAGCACGATGGATTTATTGATGAGTTAATTTCAAGAAAAACGAACCCAGAAGAAAAACGGTCACATATATATCTCGTTAGAATATGAATCCAATATCTATATATTGGGAGATAGAATGCCAAAGTTAAGTTAATTTTCAAATGCCTCCATTAGTACAAATTGGGTAGTAGTATGTGCGGCCAGTCACTATAACACTCAAAAACTTGGATTACAGATGCAACAAACACATTTTAGCTTAAACGGAGGTAAGTACTAAGTAGTGTCTTTAAGAGTTTAAGGAACAAGTGCCAATATGTAACACAATATATATTGATATAATAATTAATGATTAAATAGAATCTTACAGCTTCTTTGATGAAAACGGATGATTCCGCCCCTTTCCATTTAGGATCCGTATCCGGAAAGATCTGCCCAATGTCAGGTAGACCCAAAGCACCCAAAATTGCATCAACAACACAATGCAACAGCACATCACCTAAAACACCCCAACCAACCGGACAACACGTTAGAATACCAAACATTAATAATTGTGAGCATAAATTCATAATCAACCCATTCACATACACTCATCACACTTCCCAAATCCAATAACCTGCTAAACATATAGGGTTTTTTTTTTCTATTTAAACGAGAATGACATTTCTAACTTATCTTTGAAAATTTCGTTTCTTATGTTAAAAAACTTGTATGCAACACTAGCAGTTTTTTCTTATGCTATATGAGAATAATTTGCAATGTAGTAAATCTCAAATTAATCAGGTTTTCAGTGATATTGTTTATTGTTTATTGTGTCTTAGTACATAATAATAAGCTCATAAACGGTTATATAAGCCGGATTTTAGCCGGAAAATCCGGGCTTATGAAACATAAGCCGAAATGTCAATAAGCCACTTATATAAGCCCAAACAAACACCCCTTAATACAATATTTATGAGCAGAGAATAAATTTTAGAAAAAACGTAAATATAAATAGAAAGGTAGACAATTTTTTTTGGACGGAATATAATATACCATCAGAATGAGCTTCACAGCCTCTGTCATGAGGAATACTAATCCCTCCAATAATAAGCGGATATCCAGGTTCCAATCTATGAAGATCAAATCCATGACCAACTCTAAACGGCAGAACCTTCGCCGGACTTTTCACAACGGCCGATTTCTCAACCTCAACCACCACGTTACCTGCTGCCGCAACCACCGCCCTTTGTGACCGGAGAGATGGAATTGAGCTCCGTCTGGTGATGAAAGAGATTGTTGAAGGTACAATTGTTTGATGCTTTGAGAATATTCCGGTGTGTATTGGAGATGTGTAGCTCGATGATGATGAAGTCGCCATCACTGTTTTAGTGTGTGTGTGTGTGTGTGTGAGAGAGAGAGAGAGATGGAATCAGGTGTGTGCTTGTGTAGGTAAGGGAATTTGTAGTAAGCATGGTGGGATTGTTTATTTGAAGTCAAAATATGTGAGCATCTAAATGTAAAGGTTAGACCAAATGTACGGCATCTAAAGTTTTGTCAATATATAACAAAACTTAATTGCATGAATCGTCGATATGGTTTGCCCAGATTGTAATTTTCGTTCTATTTTTATAAAAGTGAGATTATAATCCATAAATTGTCAATGTAGTTTGATTAGATTGTAATTTTTGTTTATATCTTTTTAAAAGTGGAATCATAATCCTCGTAATTTATTCATTATAAGTCCAAACCTTTTATATAAACCTCAAATGTCTAAACCATATATGCATAAAAAGTTATGTTAGCACAGTAGCACGTTAGAAAAAGTAGTAATAAAACAAACCAGACATCCCAAATCCCTCTATCTTTCAAGTAATTCATACAAGAACAAGCAAACAAACTAAACTATATTGCATTTCACACTAAGCGTCTTTCAATCCCCTATTGATTGAGTTCAGTAAGAATCAAATCAAGAATGAAATACGTTTACGCGTTGTAGCTGGAGATAAAGATAACTTAATACCTTGATTCCAATCCCTTCTAGAGACCTTGAAAAGAAGTTTCAATTAAAGATACAGTAAGCGGGCAGTAAGCAAAGAAGTCGGTCCCAGTAGATAGATTTTGGAAAAGTTATGGGTAAGGCAAGTGAAAAAACCATTGAGTCAGTTGAAAATGACTGACATACGTAATGTTTTATACAAAATCTATCTTTTCGTATATAACCATTTTTTTGTGTTAGATTAGATATGTAATTAGACATGTCAATCATTTGTTTAACATTTATTGTCCAATCATTATAAAATAAAATAAGAATTTTGATAACGGCAGCCCTGTAAGATGTTTTAAAAAGTAAAATATGCACAATTTGTTTGTACATTCGTAGTGAATTTGAGATGAAGGGGGTGCTGTTTTGTTAATGTACAACGAGATTAAGCATGTAATAGTTTTTTAAAAACAATCCATAGGACTATTATTATCAAAATTCATAAAATAATTGTAAAATCATAAACTAGATTAAAATATTTTTTAAAAGTTTTCTACAAAAATGTACATTAACTAATTAACAAATGATACATGGGTCAATAAAGGATGGAAAGTACCGTGATACAAAATAGAATGTTGAAGGCATTGTAGTGCCTTTGTTTGACTAATTTCAACAAGAAGATGCCCCTGCAATACACAATCATTTGTTAATTGCACTCCAATTTACTCTCATATCTTTCATGACATTAGATGAACCTACAAGGATATAGTAAACGAGATTCGGCTTCATTTGTCATTTTTGAACTTAAACTTGTTTCGACTAATTATGCAGTCAAACCGACTCATTTGCCCACCCATGAAAGAAATTGGTAACCATTTCGGTTTTCTTCTCCTTTGTTTGTAAGTAGATACACAAATAATAGGCATCCCAAAGACGAATGTTTTAACGTTGTGATAACGTATGGAGTAAAGGTCTTAACTCCCCGTATAATTTATGAACCAACTCACCAACTTAATAAGAGACTTGCCACTGATTCTATCACTCTTTGTGTTGGTAGGCTCGGTATCCTGTGGCCTTAGTCAGATGCAACAAACAATTATCAAAAAAAAAAAAAAAACTTTCTTTAGAATTTTCACATATAAGTATATAACATTAGCCGTATACTGTTCTCAACGTCTAACAAGTCCGAAATACATAAAGGGTATAATTGTAGTGTCAGAATATTATAGAGACTACAAGCAACAAAACTGTGCAATAAATAAATTAATATGGGTTCTTTACAAACAACAAAACTGTGCTACATGGCTAAAACATGTCTTCTCCGTTGATCGGGTATCTCTTGGCCAAATCTGGAGAAGGTAATGTAACCGCGCAATACTAACCAAATGTAGACTCATGGCAAATGCTGTCCATTTATATTATCTTTGGGGTTATAATTGGAAAGTTCCTAACTCCTGGCCATGTCTTTTGAGTGATACTTTCCTTCCATCGTCCCATTCTAGTCTGTATGAAAGATCAAGATTATGAAGCAAGAGTTTCAATCTGTCAATTTCGCTCAAATCCCTTGATTTATCCTGTCAAGTCAATAGTAAATGATTACTCTCTATTCATATGATTACTGAACTATATCATTACTAACTATTACTAATACGGTCTCGAGGGTTAGGGATTAGGATGATTTAGCATCTACCCATTACAAAAATCAGGAATCGTTGATTTTAGTTTACAAGGATTCCTTATTTTATCGAGGATTTTATACAACTAGTAGTCAAACAAAATCTTAACTTTTTTAAATAAAGTGAAGTAGAAGGTTTATGCTTTTGAATACATTTCCGATAGCAACACATTTGACCCGCACAACATAGAAACATAGCCTAAACTGACCCATTTGTATATAAACTAGTCGAAATTGCCAGATTTAAAGCTTTTGATGTTTTCAGGTCAGCAAATTTGGCTCAAAACCAAGGGAATATTTTTAAGATGGCATGCATGTAATGAACCTTTAATTACAAAATTACCCTAGTCAGTATCAAAGAATTACCGGTGAAAACTGCTTCCCATTACCCATTACACTTGCCATTACGCTAGACCTTGTGGAAGTAGGCGAGAATCCCTCCCACGGAGGAACAAAAATTAACTTAGTACATTGAACAGGAACAAGATTTCGACTAATCTTCTCCCACCACATGGATCCCAATGACCACCATCTGATCATTAATCCGTGTTCAGAGAACGCTATCAATCCCTGCAGATTAACAAAATATTATAGAAATGAGAACAAACAACCTTCACAGTGCCTAAGATCACATATCACATGAATAATAAATTTATAATCGTTAAAATAACAAAAAAGTACCTCTCCATCAGGTGAAAAGCTTAAGACTGAAATAGCAGTATTTACAGTTGTTTCAGAAGCTCCTCCGAGCAAAGTTGGAAGTCCTGGAGGTCCACTAGCATCCAATATCTTTATCTTTGTCATACTATGTTTAAACAAGAAAGTATAAGTAAAAAATAAAATGCATATGTGAAAAATATATAAACATGGTAATATGGTGATATGGTAAAAGTACGCTTTAAGCACTACCTTTGCATTTCATATACACGGACGATAGCTTTGTTTATATCACTAATTGCGTCCCCAACAGCTAATCGAGTAGACGAGTCATTTAAGGCTACCATGGGGAAGACACGCACAACTTCCTTTAATGTTGCCATTGAATTTTGTAAGCAACTTCTGCGCATGGCCATGTTTCCAGGGTCCATTGTCTGTAAAATAAAATTGACCACCTGCAACATGGCTATTGTTAAAAAAATATTATAGTTCAAATTGAAATATATGATAAGGTGATGAAACGTCAATGATGTGACATGAAATTATATTTAAAGGCAAATTTATAACATATCATGACAATATGAGATGAACCATGGAGTACTGATATGCCATTGAAATAATTTACCCAACCAAAAAAATAAGTATGGGGATGTTTCGATGTGCCTATCGAAACTGATTGTGTGATATTGCATAACTAGAATCAGATAATCAGCAGGTAATAAAACGTGCTGCAGGAGGTAGTGTTTAGAACTGTTGCTCTTAGAACTTAGAAGTTGTAATAATAAGATACTTAGTCGTTTCAGGTTAAAATAAACTAGATAATTGGTTTCCTGTCCCTCCAATCCAAACACCCCCTACATAACAGAAGTGAATAGTTATGAATGAAAAAACTTACAAACCTTATCGAGGTAAGGAGCCAAATTTCTAGGAGAACCACGAGTTACTCTAATAACGGTCATAAGGGACACAATGTGAACAGGTGAATCAGAGGCAGTAGCCCATATTAGTCTTTCTATCACATGCAAAAATGCTGGTACATCAGCCATTGCTAAACTTGGTAAGAGAATTCCAACCAAAGACTCCCGAATCTCAACAGACGTAACAGAACCATGCTCAATTTGAAGAAAAACATCTGAAATTAACCGAGGTATTTCAGAGCTAATGCACAAACTCCATGTGTTCTCCATACCTTCTGCCAGAATCTCTGCTGCTGTGGAACTATATTTTTCATTCATGGCCATAACTAACTTTAATAACGAATGTACGCACAACGTAGCAAGAGTCGACTTCACAAGACTAGGATACCAAACAACCAAAGCAGCAGCAACAACAATATGAGAAGTCATTGAATCTTGACTTGTTCCCCCTACACATGATATCCAGTCTTGACGCTCGAATGATTCTAACCATGCTACCATTTCAGAATCTTCACTCTCAGAAATCCTTTCCATGTTTGAATTTAATGATATACTTTCGGGACTTCCATTTGATTCAACATAACGTGACTTGGCATTGCGTAGGGGACGTGGAATGGCCCTTGAAGCAGCACAGTGGAATAATGAACGTGCAGCCATCCGCACATGTTCACTCTTGTCTTGCCAAAAGCTGATTAAAAGCTGTGCGCAAAAAGGAGAAAGAATCAGAAAAAAGGCACAACAACTTAAATACTGGAAATGTATGTAAAATTAAATTAAAAACATTACCTGGAGCAAAGGTGGCTTAATGTCGGGAAACTTTTCTGCGAACCTCCGTGTGTAAAATGCTGCTAAAGCACTGCAAAACCAAAAGAATTCGTGAGCCATGTAATTTCTCTGTCTACTACATTTTTGGTATGCATTTCAGATCATATACTTGTTAAAGTGTTCATCTGCAAGATGCCAAGATATGTATTCTACTTCACAGAATTGATAATTTAAGATCCTCAAAAGATTCTTTCTTCTCAATTACAATATTTTGTTTTTACCTGCTTGCTGTGGAGCATGAATGAGACAAGCTAATCATGTGTTGAGCAAGGGACACCATCGTTAAGGACCTGATTGCACAGAACTCGGACGATGATTTCCAGAGCTGAAACATTATTAATATTAATATATAAAATGTGAGCAAAATTAACATATTATTGTAATCAAAGAAATACGGATACTACCTCTAGTGTTGCCCGGGGACCAGGAAAAGTCAACGTGATAGACCCTCTGTCTCCAAGCAAACCAGAAGCTACAAAGAAATTCTTAGGTTTCTTAAGCTTCATCTCTGAAACCAATAGTTTGTCAAGCTCATAATCGACATTCCACAAGTGCAAAACCGACAAGCTGAATCTAAATAAACACCCTTCTAGTGAATGAGCCCAATCAGTGTATTCTGTGGCATTTTCTACGGTTTCTTGTAAACCTTCTCCACCATCTGTACTCAATGTCTGCATCTCATGTGCATAATTTTGACTTTCATGAGATTCAATTCTTAGTGACATTAGTAAAGCCATATCAAAAGTGAGAGTTGCGATTCCAGGAAAAGGGCAGGAGCATGTAATTGGATGTGCGTTGTGAGAGAAATCTGGAGAGTTTGGATGAGACTGGGAAACTTGTGTATCTTCGATTATTGGTAGAAGCAACGAGGAAACAGAAGTGTTTCTCTCCAGGGAACTCGCATGAAAGTTATTCTTATTATTCGTACAAAAATGGTCAAACATTGACTGAGCAGGATTTCCTCGAAGAACTCGTTCACGGGCACCAGACTTTATATCCCAGATATACAACACATCAGATGACTCAGATGTTGCTGAGTGATTCTGGGAGAAGCATGCCAAATAACCTCGTGTACTATCCCATACTACTTTTGAAGGTACATACGGGTGACCTGGAAACATTCTTTCCACCCGTAAAGTTTCGAGTGAAACTAAAGAAACACAAGAGTCTTCTCCAACTGATAAAAAACAATCACTCCATGGACGGTCAGTGTTGGGAGGAGGTAGAATTATTTGGCGCACTGGTTGTACATGATGGTGCATTACTGAAACAAGATTACAGGAATTAAGATCCCAAATACGTATTGTGCAATCCATACTTCCCGAGATTAAAAAAATATTGGAGTTGAATCCAGCGGATGTACTTGACATCTGGTGAGCAGCCAGACATAGAATCGCACCTGTGTGGCCAGAAAGATATTGCTTCCATGCACAGGATTCCACCTCCTGAACTTCCACTTTTTCAGAGAACATATTAAACCGTAAAACTTCTATTTCTCCATTGTCGTATCCATAAACTATAGCATAAGGGGAGGAGTCATTTTCAGATATAACCATCGAAGAAGTCACTACAGATTCTTTCCTGAAAAGACTATTTTGTCCTTCACTTGAATCCACAAACCACTCATCATAATAGCTTCCTTTGCCAACCAATTTGCATTCTTGATGAAACTGTTCACTATTATTACTCAATTCCCATATTGTTGTCAAGGGTTTCCAATGCACGGGTTCTCCGGTGTGGAGGTAAATGGATTCAATACGGACAAGATTTTGATTCATTAGAACGAAAGAAAAAGATAATTCAACATTAGGAGGATGTGAAGCAGCAGGGACCGTACATAGAGGGGAATATTTAAAAGTTTTTTCTAAATATGATACACATACACTATATATAATTAAATAACCATTGTTGTTCCACACACCGAAAGTTTCTTCAAATACATTAAGGTTATCGTCATCATCTGGCACCGTCCTACAATAATCGTTTCCAAAAAACATACATCCTGCCACATTATCATTTATGACTGAAATTTCTCCAAACTTACCACTACCATCAACCAGCTTAAATGCACAATTAGTCCTATACAAAATTGCTAAAACCTGCCCAGAAGTAGCAAACGAAATTGCAACTTCCCCTTCACTTAATTCTTCACGCAAATCGGACATTTCAAGGTGAGAAGAATTCTTTTGTGAGTCATCTGAAATATCTTCATTTCGGTATGCATCTTTTAGTAGTGATACACATTGAAAATTACCAAACGAATCAGCAATCAACACAGATTCCTTCTCAGTATCACCAACAGGTGTCACTATAGACATAAACTTAAACGGCCCAATAGATAAAGTACCACGAAATACAGTTTGCACTATGGTTAGTGTATACGAATCAATTATTACAACTGTGCATTTTGAAGGTTTGTTGGACTCTTGCTCACCGTATTCAGTTGAATCCTGGTCTAACGAATTAACTGAGTCAGTAAAACGACATGCGACACAAACGTATCTTTTGTTCCCAGGCAACGGTTTAACCATATACGGACTCCCAACCCAAGCCGGCATTTTTCTTCTACGACTGCAATGTCCACTATCTCTGCCCCAAACGGATAATACACCATCAGTACACGCGCTTATTAAAGAACCATAGTTACCCGAACTACTGCTTTGTGCCACATTACTTGAATCACTTGTTTTCTCATCTCCTAAAGTCGATGCAGGGAAACATATATCCATGTCAGATATTGGTGCAGTATGACCACATAATATAGCAACTGGTTTTATCTCCTGACAATAAAAATATTCATCAACACGACAAGCTCACGATCACTACTCACTCCGTTTTCACCAAAATAGTCCACATTCTTAATTTTCATATAAATTCTCATTTTAATTTTTTATTAAATGAAAGATGTAAAACATTAAAACTAACTTCGCATTATACGATTACTTTCATTTAACTTTCTAAAAGAACTTAAAACAGTAAATTGAAGGCGAAAAATTATCAAAATTACTATTGAAACTAATGATGAATAGATATGTAAAACATTCATCAACACTACTCCGTTTTAACCAGATCGTCCACATTCTTCAAAACTCATATAAATACATTAAAATTAACTCCGCATTATATGATTACTTCATTTAACTTTCTAATGGAGCTTATAACACAGTAAATCGAAGGCATGATACAATCGAAATTACCGAAGGAATATAGCATTTAATAAAACCTAATTTGAAACTAATGATGAATTAATACAAGTTAATTACTCAAATTAGCTAAAATGACTGAATGGACTAAATAAAACCTAAACCTAATTAAACAAATCGGTGAAATTAATAAGTTGAGAAATTGAACTGACGTGATCATCGGAGGAGAGATTCCACCAGAAGATGGTGCCATCGGATCCGCCGGTGTAGAGAGTGGTCGGACGGTGAAGTACGGCGGTTGCGGTGACTTTATGAACCGTCGGTGATTCTGACCAAATACAAGCAACAGATCGACACTTCATCGGAGATCAAGGAGTACCTGAAAATTGCTTCAACTGAATATTATAAACAAAAAGTTAAATGTTTACATATAAGTTACGGAGTTGTGTCCCGTTCCCTCTATAATTCAATATAATTTTATTTACGATGGAGCTATACGTGACCCACTCAAATTCAACTTGTTAATACTTTCTTCGTTCCAAAAAAAATTGTTCATTTTTAATCTAAAAGCATAATAGATTATCGAATAAAAAAACACTTCATTAACTATACCTATCTTATTTCGATAATTTTTTATTTTCAGACAATTTTTTTGAAAAAAAGAAAGTGGTTTAATTTGAATTATGTCTAAACGAACTCGAGTCGAATTAAAACATAACCGAAAGGCTCATATAAAAAATGAGTTGGAGCCCAAGCTTCGAATACAAAGTTAGGGACCTAAACTTAAACAAATATTTTTTAGAATAACATTTATAGTTTTGAAAAATATTAAATAGATAATTTCAACTTTTACATATTTATACTCTCAAGTTTAAAAACCAATTATATATACATAGACTATTAATAATATATGTTAACTTAAGCATCTAATATTTCTTTCGGATCAAGTTCGACCTTTACATATATATATAAGATTCGACACGAGTCGAGTAAAAGTTTGGTTGAACTCAGACTCTTTTTTAACTTAATTTTATCGATTAACTTATTTGTTTATTTTAATAACAATTTTGTCTTTTACCTCTAATTTTTTTTATCATTTTAATTAGTCCAGTTTAAACCCAATTAGCGATTTAAATCTCAACCTTACCACAATTATATTTTTAATCAATTTGAAAACTATAGAACAAATAATTTTTAACACAAAAGCGTAAATCTCCATATTCAAAATGTCCGTAACCATTTAAACTAGTGTAATACACCTCTAGCGTATTACCTAGTTCAAAAGGTTACTAACATTTTATTTGTTCTTTTCAAAAAGATCATAACTTACAAGGTTTGTATCATACAGCCAAGTTGAAGCAAGTAGTTTGGAACAAGTAACAAATTTGATTTAGATAAAAACTAAACGATGTTGTGATATTTGGGTGGTAGCCTATGCTAAACGTATCGAGAACAAGAGGGGGGGAAAATAGTGGTAATATGTCTATATATTATCAGTAGATCATGTAACCATATGTTAAAAGTGTGTGGCCCGAAAACAACTATTCCAAACAAATTGGAACAGTTTGTTAACAAAAATATAGCCACAATCTGCAGTTGCACAAGCACTAGATACAAAATTGGCCAACTGCTTTCTATATATCCATTTCCATGTGACATCCTAATTACCAGGCCAAACTCTGGTACCGCCGCCATCTAACATAGTACCATCTTGATAACTGAGACCGATTCCGTTATTTCTCAGTATGGCTTGTAGCTGTGGTGGTATTACAGGTCTGTTTGCGTTCAAAACTGGTGGTCTAGTAGCATGGATAGGTTGTGTCGGATGAGAAATGTATTGATTAATGGCATCTGAATAAGCCTGACCCGATAAGCTTCCACGCATGAGTCCAATTGATTGCCAGTATGGATCTACTGGTGCATCCGCCGTAGCCTCCAACACCCTATGAGCGTCTCGACCTGGAGATTAGAGGTGATAATTTCAAACAAATTTATGAATAAATGTGCATGTGGTTATCGCTAACATGGAAGGGGAAATCAAAAAATTTGATTCCTCATTTAACATCCATATACAAAAGTAGTCTTTGACCGAACAAATTACCAAAAAGATTCCATTGACCACATAAGTAAGACTGGACCATGTAAGTATGCTGTCAGGACCCGCATGCCAATGGTCAAAAGTCTTTACCTATCAAGGGACACGTGTCCATGTAAAAAGGCGACGTACAAAGTTGGTTTCCACACAGATTACATGGACACGTGTCCGTCGGTGATTGATTTCTCGTCTAACCGTTGGCGGTCCGGGCATGTAAAAACAGGGTCCACGTTATGATTTTATTGGTCAACAAGATGAGATTTGCGATTATCCCAAAAAGGAAACTGGTTAAACATGTTGAAAGTCACCTAAAGTGTACTCAAATTTGTAATAATATAGTTTTTGTAATGATACTTTAACACAAAATAAAAATAAAAATCATTAAAAAGGTATATGCGGGTTGACACGTACCTCTTTGCTCTTCCAATAATGCCAGACGCATAGTCTGCATAGATGATGCAGTAGTCTGGATTGGAGTTGTAACAGGTGGTGTCCAGCTGCTACTATTCTGGATAGCTTGTTGAGCAGCAGCCATGGCATAGTGGTAGGTGTGTGGGTTGCTTGATATACCAGTTGTGGGACCCATAACTCCTTGATGAAATTGAGGAGATACCGAATGCGAAGAATTTTGTATTATCTGGTTAAAGGACTGTTGTTGGTGAGAGTTGAAGGAATACCCACTCGACTGTTGAGGTGGATCTGGATAAGCACCAGTGTGTTGAACCAGTCGGCGTGCAACGTTTGAACGATTATGATGAACCCAGTTCTACAAGGGAAAATAACAGAAGTTGAAATGAGAATTTTGGACTTCGATAACAAAAAATCCGTGGTTGATGAGAATATTAACAAAGAATGACTGAAGCAATAATTAAATAGAATTGAGCGTGTCCAGGAAGAATATTGCAAGAGGTGGCAAGTAACCCATTTACCTCAACGACTTGATCCGGGTTATGTTTTATCTCTAATAGGTCAAACGGGTAAAAGTAAAAAAGGAAAAAAGAAAAAAAAAAGTCTTCAATGAAAACTGGGTCGAAAATAAGCCAAACTTTATTATTTTTAATGCATAAAATTTATAAACCGTTTTATCCAGTATTTATTAATTATTACACTATTATTAAATAATAGAAGATGTAGATTGTCAAAAATTAACGTTTTGGACGAAAAAATGTTTTAACACAACTTGACTATTTATAAAAATATTCAAAATTTTGAACGAAATGTTTTTGTTTCAACCTAATAGGTTTTGACACACCATCAATAGCGGTTTTCACTTGTTACCCATCCCGCTTATGTTTCCACCTCTAAAGATAACAACGGGAACTACAAACTATGAAGATGATAATGGAACGTTTATACCTGTGTGGCTGTACTCTGGGGGGTTAGAGCTGAGTCCATATGCATTAATGGATGCTGATTCATTTGACCAGCATCCATTTGACTTGTAGAAAATTGTTGCTGTCTATCGCTACTAACCATTCCTGGGGAAGTCTGAGCTGGCAGTCCCTGAACAGCATTTGGAATTCGTGTTACGTATCTGGCAGGTGTGGGGTACCTCCCAACATATTCATTACTCATATTGTTTGAAGTTTGCTGTTGTGACCGTATACGGTTTATAGCGTCAATTTGACTTTGACCCTGCGAAATACCATTTACGACATTGTCTAATACAGGTTCTGACACAGTGGCATTTGATCTACTATTGGATATCCCACTTGCATGTGTCGGTAACTGCATATTGTTGGGTGCAGAAAGTTGACTTTGACCCTGTGAAATAGCATTCGTGACCACATTCTGTAACTGAGCAGGAGAAGGTTTTGTATCATATTCTTGACAGGAATTTCTGGCATCCATTTCGTTATCTTCAACTGTAAGGTCCAAAATATTGGCACTCGGATCTCGGGAGATAGTAGATTCTTGGTGTAATGGTGATTTATCATGTGGTTTATCCGCATGCTTATCTCCCTCGATAACAATTTCCCATGAGCCCCCACCAGAGAATTTCACATGAGATACATTCTCACCTACTTCTTTCAGAACCTAAGGACGAATAACTTCTCTGATTAAATGCTAAAGAATATCAAACGAATACGTACACATCGACATGGTAAATGATCAAGTTCGGTAACAGGTAAAAGTTCAAATTTAATATATAGAGTATAAGATTACAAAAAAAATTGTGCTTTCAATGATAAACTATTTTTTAATAAAATGATTTAGGATGTTTTATGCATTTAAACGCACTTTGAGTGACTTTCAACATGTTTGACCAATTTGAGCTGCTTAATTTAAGCAAGTTTTTCTTGTTTACCCGTTAACTAAACAAAAATGGACCCATTCGTAAGTAGATGGGTCAAATTAGCTATATCTGGATACACATGAGTTCAAGGTTACTTGCCTTAACCATTTCCTGATCAATTCGTACATCACTGAAACAGACAGATTGACTACAATGAGGACAACGCCATGATGGTCTTCTTGAGTTTATGTCGACATAATTGTCAAAATCAAAGCACTGCAAAGAGAGGAAAATGAAAGGATTACAAACATAAAAATAATCTTACGAAGACATAAGGTTATAGCATCCTTAAATATAAAATAATACCTGAAGATGATTGCACAAATGTCCTTTAACAGGTGTCTTGATGCGTTTGAAGCTGTATATAAAAAAGAACCAAACTTAACAGCAGTAAAAAGTGAAGATAAAAAGTTTACTAGTTCAACTTAAAATAAAATACTATAAAACTGAATTAGCGATTCATGATGCATACCTTATGGGGCAATTCAGTGATATTCTAGAAGGACCTTCGATTATTTCGTTATCTGTATTAAAAAACCAATCAAAAAGCATCATACATAAGAACATTTCAATTTCTTCCACCTATTCTGTTTCGGTATTTCCTCATACAGTCATAGATAACATGGGTATACCTAAATCCATTGGAGCAGTAACTGGTGACACATAATTGAGAAGGGTGGGACAGCTTGGATTTGAGACCATACTCATGAAGGCAACAACTATGATATATTTCCCTAACACAAGATTTACAGACAATTTTTAGTAAAGTGGATTTCAAGTATGTGAACAGCGTACGGAAAAGAAGGATTGTGTTGCATACATACCATTGAAATTCCCTATTGCTTGAAGGAGATTCGAACATCCAAATTTAACTATGTTTTCTACCATTGTTGGAATCTGTGGTCCAGGATCCTGATAAGGAAATATAAGAAATCGAAACATGTTAAACTATCAATAAAACCAAAGAGACTAGGATATGCAAAGATATGTAGAGATTGATCCATTTACTTATTAATGGGTGGATTTGAGGTATGATTTATCTCAAAGGAGTCAAATCATTACAAATTGTTAAAAATGAAACAGGTCAAACACGTCAAAATCTATTAAAATCACTACATTCAAAAAAGTATAGACACACTAGATATTTACAAAAAGAATTACAAAATCTAGACAAAAACTGTTTTGGGTCAACCCTACCCGACCCATTTGAACCGTACAAAAACTACATGTTTTGACCCGTTACCCAACCCGCCCATTTTCCCGCCTCCTATAGCAACAATCATTGATCGGTCACTACAAACCTTGTAAACACAAGTTCTCCCATCCACTCCTTTCCCGTTCAACAAAAAACTAGAAATTGAAGAGAAAAACTTATGAGTCAGACAATATTTGTGCTTTGTGAAAAGAATGAACAAGGATTGAAAGAAACATATACGTGACTTGTTGGGGACTTATGATGCATGATGATGTGCCCGTATCTTCTGTTTGAGCAACAAATAAATACTGCAGTGAAGTTAGAAAAGAGAAGAAGAAGATAAAAAAAAAAAAAAACGACAGAGAAAAAATACAGAAAACTCATTCACAAGAAATGCTTACTATTCTTTCCTGGGGGGATTTTGCATTCTTTGTAATATGGAAATCTTCCACATACGCACCATAACCCGGCTACAATATAGATAAAATGACAATTAGTGCATAGATTTTCATGATAATAATAAATAGGAATATGGGACACTATTACTGTAGCCTCGACATATGTAAGTATTTCACCCATCCTCATTCTTGGATAAAACCTGAAGGAATATGATAGAACCCAAAGGATTAATTAAACAAAGCCAACCATAATAATAAAAATACAAAACTTTTATATGTAATTAAGAGTATACGTCATAAACACCTTAACATAACTTCTGAGATGCTTTGATGTAATGTGCTCTGCCCGGAGTTCATATCTCTAACACTGCGGAAATTGTTTGCTATCTACAATCACAATAGAGTAGTCTTTGTAAAAGACTGCTACAAAAACTCGAAGAGAAATATATTTAACATTTACGAACCTCCTTCCAAAGAATATTAAGTTCATTGTTATCTTTTTCACCAAACCATCCATTTTTACACGCACCCTATATAAAACAAAACAAGGTAACAAGATTTAAAACTTCAAGCTGACAGAGTTATAAACCACAAAATGATTGTGAACACCCTGTGCTGCAGCGAGTGAAAGAAAATGAAATATAAGAGTACCTTTACAGAGATCATTAGCACCATAATAGATGCGCGTAAAAGGGGATCATGTGTCCATTGACATACCTAAGCGCATAACAACGAACACATTTTGTGTCATGTTGCATGAAATATTAAAAAAGATAAAAGTTGACAATATTAAGCTATTTAATATAAAACAAGAGAAGTAGATTCCATAGTGTTTAAAAACTCTGATATACGAAAAATAAAAGTAAAAGAGAACAAAGGGCATGTTAGCTTCTAGCAATGGATTTAAAAAACCAATGTCTCAAAAGGATCACTTCTATTGCTATTTCCGTTTTAATCCTTTCGGTTATTAAACTTCTATTTTATGTCCATATCTTATTAAAGATGACATTGATAACTAACCCATTAACTATAATCTTTAGAGTACATTGGAGCTAATCTAAAAATTGAGAGGAATATTAAAATATGTTCATTTTACTCTAAACCTTGAGTTAGACGGATAGAGCACATTAGAGACTTCCTTACCTGCTTTAACAAGTGAGGTAACTCTGAAGCTCTGTCGGGAATTACATTGTTACAAACAGCATAGTCAATACCTCTGTAATTTTCAATACATATCTATCAGTATAAGATTTTAAATTTTAAATTTTAAATTTTAATTTATAGGTAATATAACGTTGCAGGTAAACAGTAACACAAGAAAGAAAATCCATATAATCAATCAAATATTACTAGCTTTGACATTAATACTCAAAATTCCAACTATGTTTGTGGAACGTGCGGTGCATTAAATACCAAAATCTTTGATTCTTACAACAATTCTTGAAAGCTCGTTACCAAGTGCAATATGCACATTACATACATTTTGAGGAAGGTGTGACCTAAATGTTGCCTAGAAAAAACGTACGAACAAACTAAATGTTTTGCTAAGTTCTCAAAATAACAGATTCTCTTAGAGAATATAGTTAAACAATACTAAGCGATATTTTGAATAATATAAGACCTTAATAAGAAAGCAAAACCCCAATGCCTTACCGAATAAGTCCCGAACAAACACGGCTTACCAAAATAAGACCTTAAAACCATTAAATAAACAAGCATGCTTTAATTTCAGTAGCCAAATAAACTAATTCCAACTCCAGTTTTCAAAGTGGAAGAGTATTTAATTAATGACATTAAACTTAAAAAAATGATTTTATATATTAAATCTCATTTTTAATACACAAAAATCCAAGAATAAGCACAAATAACAAAATAATTTTTCAAATAAAAACTAAAATAAAATATTTCACTAAATAATACAAATATAAAATAAACTGTAACTTTTTTGTGTGTGAAATCTATGCACATATAAGCTATCACAAAATAATACATAAAATATGTTTACCAAAAAAAAAAAAAAAAAAAATTATAATATTTAACTAAAAATACAAAATAAATATTATATATATATATATATATATATATATATATATATATATATATATATATATATATATATATATTATATATATATATATATATATATATATATATATATATATATATATATATATATATATATATATATATATACCTAGAAAGAGAGAGGCAAAGATTCGAGCACTCATTATTATTAAAATCATTTTTTGAGCGGTTGCTACCGGATACATGACCAAGCAACCGATCAACGGCAGCGGAAATGCGACGCGAGTTGGAGTTTAACGGTGACGTTGACGGCGTTTGGTTGACGGAAAATTTAACCGGAGTTATAACTGCTCCGGCCATAAGTTATGTGTGTTTTCTGATCAACTGCAATTTTGAGTACTACTGCTGAATAATGATAATGCTGAAAGAGGTGATGGAAAATGTAAGGGTAAAATAGTAATTATGGAAAAAGTAGAAATTGTTATGGCGGTGTATTTTTCGTGTACGAATATTTTATCTTTGAGTTAATTACATAAATCGTTAAAATTTTCAAGTAATTATAGATTTCGTTTCTAAGTTATAAAATTACATAAATCGTTTGCATACCGAAATAAGTAACTTTGCCTAATACTTGCCTTTGTTAAATCGTTAAAATTTTCAAGTAATTATAGATTTCGTTTCTAAGTTATAAAATTACATAAATCGTTTGCATACCGAAATAAGTAACTTTGCCTAATACTTGCCTTTGTGCGCCTTAGCCCGCCATTTCAATATATCAGCATACCGTCTCAATACATTAGCCCGACATGGTGATAGGGACGTAGCCAAAAAAGTTTTTACGTAGGGGCAAACTAAAATGAACTTATTAAAAAATTTATTATTTACGTGGAGATAATATTTAGATTTTTTATTTTTATGGTTGTAAAATTTCAAAAATAACACAAATATAATTATTTTTTATGTTACGCAAAATGTTTAATCAACTGCATACTCGGTTTCACCGGTGCATGACGACATCCATATGAATTAGTATGTCGTTCCAATACGTTAACGATTTGTTGTAATGTATCAACCTGATGTTCCAAGAATACTACCAATATATTCACAATTCTCAAAAACATGTAACCATGCATAGTTCAAATTTTTTGTTAAAGTCGTCATCAACTAATTATACATTTTGTTTTTAAAATAGATATCCGCTATAAATTAGGGACGAAAACAATATTTAATTTTCATAGATCAACGATTTATATAGTTTTTTAAACTTTAGGATATAATTCGTAGTTTTAGATAAATTAGAGGGACAATTTATGTAAGTATCTCTTTGATTTTATTTTTGAGAAAATCACAAAAATAATCACCTCAAAATTGAAAAATACCAAAATAATCATCTGATTCGGGCCACTTTTCTCGCGCCATTTTTTTCGTCGCGAGATTGAAAATAATATAAATGATTGGTCATAAATTGACCACGTCCTCGCGACTTTTTTGGTCCTCGCGAGTTTTTTCTCGCGCCAATTTCTGACCACTCATTTATATTATTTTTCAATCTCGCGACGAAAGAAATGGCGCGAGAAAAGTGACGCGAATCAGATAATTATTTTTGAATTTTTAAATTTTGAGGTGATTACTTTTGTGATTTTCTCTTTATTTTTTGAATAAAAGTGGTAAGGTAAACAACACATACTCTGGTGTCAGTGGATAAAAATGGTAAAAAGGGGCAGAGGGGTAACTTTTTTATTTATTCACCAAAATATTTATGTTATTGACTATTATATCCTTAAATATTACTTTACATTTTTTTCCCTATTTATATATTATTATTTTGTATTTTACCCTTCTATGCCCTCAATTTACATATTTTACAAAAATAATTTTACTATATTTTTATCAATAGCATGCTACAGCAGATTTAACTTTTCGTTTATTTTTTCTTTTTATTATTTTATCTAATTCTTATTTACCATTTTAATTCCATTCAAATGTTATATTAATATTTAGAAATGAATGTACATATAATAATAATGGCTAGAACTTAAAATCACTTGTTGATGTCACAGTTAAATTTGTGCCGTAGACCCGTAGTAATAAAATCTGGTCATGACCATCTTGTTTTGATGGTTTTTGTGGGATACAGTTATGTTCAACTGCATTCTCATACTACGCCCAAGTTACGGCTAAATAAAACTACTCCATGTCTCCATCCAAAATTCGATGAATTACCACCAACGACACATAGAAAAAAGTATAGCTTACATAAAAAAAAAGTCTAAGCCTTGAGACAAAAAGTATGCACACATATGCATAAAAAAAATCTGTCTTCAGAGAAGAAAAACAATTTTTTGTCTGTGTGCATACTTTTTGTCATTGTAGTAAGTTATTCCTTTATTCTTTTTTGTACAACACCGAGAGCCTTAGATTTTTTTGAAGGCTCTTGTATTGTAGAAGTTATTCCTTTATTCTTTTTTTATTTTGTCGGTCTTCCTTTTGGTCGTTGAATCACAGGTTCAAAGAATGTATCCGATTGGTTGACGAATTTGGTAATCACATAAGTAACAAATTCTTTCTTTTTAAAGGCCACCCTTTGTACTTTGAATACAACTCATCAAGTAACTTCGCAAACACCATCAGCATCATCACCGCTTGAACCATCTTTGGAGCTCAGTATCTCGATATTCACCGCCTTGATCACATTGCAAAATAACAAACTTGACCTTTTTTGAATTGCGAATAGATATCCCATATCCTCTACTACCATAAAACGATCGAACACTTTCTAGTAACCGATCACATGAGTCAAATCTCAAATTTGCTAAATAAAGTTGTTCATTTTAAAGACTTGATGATTCAATTGTATTAACCTGATACATGCATAAAAAATATTTCGGTCTAATCAGTTTAATAACAAGAACAAAAGGAATTATTAAACTATAGTTTTACATTAAAAGCAAAACAATTAATCTGTCACTTGTAACTTGTTTTCCAATAGTATAATCCTCACATGTATGTTTAAATATGTATGTATGCATTGACTGTATACATGTGTATATAAATGAGAAAAAATGTAAAATAATATATAAGGATATAATAGTCAAAAACATTAATATTTTTGGTGAATATATCAAAAGTTTTGGTGAACAAATCACCTTCCTATGGGTAAAGTATTGTTTGGTTATAATTAGAAATATCGAGTACTTTTAGTAGTGGTCAAATTAAAGATTGAGAACCAAAATAAATGGTGAGTAAGTTGGAAAATACCTTTGAATTAAATTTGGGATTTAAAGATGAGTGAATAGTAAGTTTGACTAGTGTTGCAACTTGCAAACGAGACGGTCTTTTATTGAGCGATTAGAGCGAGAGTCTCGAAAACTAACTCAGCCGCTCAAACTTATGCGGTTCAGCTCAAACTCTTATCGAGTTTTTCGAATGGATAGCAAACATTTTTGAGCTATTAATGTCAAAATCGAGCTTAGTATGTACTGACCTTTGGAATTTATATATATGTGTGTTTAAGTTAATCGAGTTGAACTTGAGTCCGGCTTCGCTCGACTCAATTTCTATTTCTTTCTTTTTTTGAACGGCAACTCAATTTCTATTTCTATTTTATATAAAAGAAGGGGTTATTAATGATGATAAAACGTTGGTTGATGATTCTTTTTTCCCATAGAAAACTGCTAAAATGGGATGTCTTTTAAATTTTTTTAGAGATTGTACTATATTTGTTTTATAATTGACATTAAGCTAAAAATGGAAACACTCAAGTTAAAACGATGAAAATACTTTATGTAAAAGGTAAATAAAGGTTAATAATATTGGGTAATGTAAAAGGTAAAACTCAAAGTATGTTAAAAGACAAAAAAAAAAAAAAAAAAAGTTAATTACAAAACTCGTTCCTAAGATTTATTTCAAATTACGTATTCTGTTCCTAAGTTTAAAAATATCTATAAATCACCTGGTTTTAGAAACTAATTATATTTTTCGTCCCTGAGATTTGCTTCAATTACGAATTTCGTCCCTAAAATTTGTCCTCAATAACTGATTCGGTCCCTAAGGTTTGCCCCATTTACAGGTACAAATTAGAAATTTGGGACGAAAAGCGTAATTAATTTCTAAGTTGGACGATTTATGCAACTTTTTAAACTTAAGGACGAAATCCATAATTTTAGATAAACAATAGGGACGATTTATGTAATTAACTAAAAAAAATATACATATTTATCATAAATTGATATCCTAAATATATAAAAAATCAATATTTTGATTATTTTTATAGATTGTTTTGTTGAAAAAAAAAAGTGGTGAATTTATTAATGACAGAAATCTGAAGTACAGTGACCAAAAAACATGTATTGTGATTTGTGATGATATTTGGGAAATTGTGAATGAAAAAGAAGATAAAATGAATAACACTAAATTAGAAATAGGTACAGAGACTGAAAGCTACATATGCAATCTCCTTTTTCATGAAAATAAATTACTTAATTCTTTTTTAGTTTATAAAATAACCCTTTGCGGAAAACCTATAATAACTCTTAAGATCATACGATTTTACGACTGAATGGTAAAACCTTACAGATTTTACATATGCAAGTAAAAATGGGGTAGAAACGTAGAATTGATGATATGATCATAATATTGTTTACGATCCTACGTATTATTCATCATTTTTTATAACCAAGTCGATGTGGAACTTAAAACTAATGATATTTAAGAATTGATGGTTTCGGTTTCAGGGTGGAAAGAGATGATTGTTTTTAAATAACCAAGTAGACAACAACAAGACCAAAATGTTACAAAAGTAAGAAGATAAAGACATGCAAACTAATGATATTTAAGAAATCAATCGATAATTCTTAGGGATAATACGTACCTAGTCATGTGTACGAAATTATACTAGTAATATAAAAAGTGTTCGCAAATTCAGATAAAATCTTGGGACATTTATAAAAGCTAACCTGTCACATTAAGGGAGGATATTTGACAAATGAGTAATGATAAATTAACAAAATTAGAGGGTATACGTTAGCGTTTAACTTGTAAGATTAGTCGGAAGACAAAAGACAACAAAAAGAAAACCCTTAAAAAAGAAGATAACGCTATCAAATCTTTAACATTGAAAAGGCACCAAACAGAGAGAGGTGATGTCCTTTGACAATTGTTCAAGAATTAGATGAAACTTGTCGTTTTACATTAAAAAAAACCTGGGATGCGGATTCATATATAGCATGTAACCCGAGCTTCAGCATTTGTACCTTTGTCGTAACAGTATCCCTACGCCTTGTTTTCCTGCTAACGATGCTCAATCTAGCAGAAAAGAATACCACACAGGCTGCAACATATGGCTTGTAAAATATAATGCAGCTTCTTGTGGAAAACAATCATCTCTTTCCACCCTGAAACCGAAATATCAACATGTATGTGGCCTCAGATTACGGCAGCTATGAAATCAATAGAGAAAATACAAAGACATCGTAAACATGTATAGACATACATTGCACATTAATGCATTTGAAAAAGAACAGAAACACAATCCTTGAATTTGTGGTAATACTATATTCATGTTTTAGACTTTAGAGGTGATAAATAAGATCCATTTATAGGTAAACGAGTCGATTTGGTTTATATTTTATCTTAAATGAATCAAATTGAAACATTAGCTAAAACTGAATGGATTAAACAGGCCAAACAAGTCAAAGGTCACCTACCGTGTACTCAAAAACTGCCTTATACCTCTTAAATTGCTTTACTCAAAAGTTAGATTATGTTTGTAATCATATAGTTTTAATCATATTTAAGTATGGAACACACTACTGAATAAAAGTACAAAAACAAAGAATTTGTTGGTCAAGCTACCCCAACCCGCCCATTTTGCTGGATCTGATAAGATTTTCTAAGTTCAAACAAATAGTTAGTGACTTAGTGCTTCACCCTCTTACAAAACGAACCCAAATCATAATAAAGGATTTGAATTTTAACAAGTCACATATGTGGTTTCTACTTTATTGTAAAACTTCAACTTCTAATATATACCATAATATCTTTTCTTCAATCGATCAACACCGAAACCAACTTACTCTATTCATTTCTAACATGGTTATAGAGAATGTTCCATTATAGTCACAAAATACTACTTTCACAGAACATCATGAGTAGCCCAACAATATGCATGAATAAATGTATTTTCACCGAACAGATTTTCATTTACCTTGTGCGGTGGAGTTCCTGGTCTCAACATGGTGTTGCCAAAGTCAAACCTTCCTTTCTTTTCCGAAGCCTTAAGAATTTGAAAGGAACAAGTCAATGTATCATCCACGCTCATCATTGCACCAGCATTATCAAACTCACCACAGTAATTTGGGGCAGAGAATATGGTTACAAGCTGCCGTTTAGCGAAAAACTCATATCCATCTTCCACAACCTTAAAAGCATCACATAAATGAGTAAATATTGATTGAATCAACCACCAAATACATGTATGATGCCAACAAACAAAAAAGTATTGGTCAAATATCCAGAAGTTTTAGGGAAAATGAGATCGAATACATAAACAGGCTGGAACATGCAAGTGAGAATTTTTGCACATTGATGACTAATGTACATTGAGATCAGAAGAAAAAACACGACTCAGAAGAACCTTGACAAATTAGCAACCCCTGGTCCCTTTGGAATGCTAAGAACTAAAAACATCATGAGAAGTAGCCCCAACTAAGCTCCAAGGTGCCTTTGACAGATAGAATAGGAAAAAATAGAGGTGGCGAATTCGACCCGTTTACTTATGAATGGGTTCAGGGGGTTTTCTTTATATCTAGTGGGTCAAGTAAAAAAAAAATATCTGTAACAAAAACACCTCAAATAAGCTTAAAGGGGTTGATTGTCAACGAAAAGTGTATTTTAAGGTTGACAACCTCCCAAAACCATTTTAGTATAAAATTCAGATTATTATGGTAAAAGTTACAAGTACAGTTTTACTAAACATGAAATAAAAGTTTATATGTTGGTTAAAAACAATATTAACAAACAAACCAGGTTCTATGTCAAATGCTCAAAAATCATGATTCATGTACCTGGTGAGCTCGACAGATAAGATCAAGATCATGCTTCTCAAGAAATTCTTCAACCGTGTCATCGCCAAACGTATACGACACACCCCTGTCATTCTCTCCCCATCCTTTCACATCTCTATCAGGATCAGCCCATAATAAATCACAGAGAAGTCCCTGATCTGGCACATCAAGAGGACGGGCTATATTCCGGATCTGGTCCAAGTTTTTCAAGTCAGGGGACAACCCTCCGTGCATGCAAAGAATCTTTTCATCAATAAGAGCGGAAACAGGCAGGCAGTTGAAGCAGTCAGTAAATGCCTTCCAAAGACGGACATTGAACCTTCTCTTGCATTCATCATAGAACCCATATATTCGATTAATGGAAGCACATTCGTGGTTTCCCCTGAGAAGAAAGAAGTTTTCCTTGTATTTTATCTTGTAAGCAAGCAGAAGGCATATTGTTTCAATGCTCTGCTTACCACGATCGACATAGTCTCCTAGAAATAAGTAATTTGACTCCGGAGGGTATCCACCGTACTCAAACAACCGTAAGAGGTCAGAATACTGCCCGTGAATGTCACCTGAAAAGTAAAACTAATGAGACCATACTATAAAAAGACAAACCAGACATACAGTTTTGAACTATGAAGAAACAAAATTATCATATCAGGAAAACAAAGCTTAGAGAAACAAAAAAACATGAGACAAGAGTTACATGATAAAAATAGATTAAAACGATTATTTAATCAAAGCACATATAGATAACTCGAAAAGTATAATAACATGACAACCCCAGTTTCATACATAAACACAACAAAAGCTAGTGGAGAATAAAGATCACTTCTCACGCATAACGCATCTGATTGGCAATAATGAATTTCAGCTTCAAATAGTGAATCCTCTAATAGATAAAAAGAACCCTCCCCTTATGCACAGTAACGTAGGCATCAATATCAGGTTCTACACGTCAATAGTAATCCACAAACACCTTTTACTAATACCACAATGTTACTTTCTTACGACCAAATATCAGTGAAATAAATACTCCGTAATAACCAGATGAGCATATCTCTACCTTCTAGAGCGGAAAAAATACATAACCAATACCATATCCTCTGCACTAAGAATGGTATGCACAAACATATAAAGGCTTCAGATTCCAATAACATTTATCAACTATTTTCAAAACATTATAAGGAGTATCAAAATAACCTCGCACTTGTAAACCACGAAACATCAACCGCATTTCTAAAAACAGAATAGTTCCAATTCCACAGATAAAAAATAACAATTACACATAAATATTCTGGTAAATAAGTAATATTTTCATACCACAGATTTTAATAGGAGCTTCAAGTTCAAGCAAATTAGGCTGACTAAGAAACACCTCTTTCGCCGCAACGCAAAGCTGCCGTATCTCCGGCTCGGTGATCTGGACCTGTTTCGGTAACCGTCCACCCTTAGCATCCATTAATTTCCTAATTATTTCATCAAGTACTACCTCCTCCATAATCAATCAATTTAACCTAATTTCACTATTTCAATTTTTCGAAACCCTAGCTCTGTATCTATAATCTATATCTATTTATATAAATATACGTCAACAATTAATCAATTAATTTGTGTGTTGCTGTGTGTGTGTGATTTTGTAGAGATATAGGAGGAGTGTATGTATATGTTTATGGTGGAATACGGCGGTGCTACGACGGCGGGGGTGATTATGGTTAAGAAGACCTAATAATAATAATAATAATAATAATAATAAGGTGATGAGTGGGAGAAAGAAACCCTATCTGAAATCTGGAAAACGAGTTGTATGCCACCACCTATATATTAATACTTTTTCAAATTAAACTTTTGCTAACTTTTACATGATTCTTTTCTTTATGTTTTTATTGTGAATTTATTAAACCGGAGCCGAAACGAGTAGAGCTAGCTTGAGCTTGGCTTAAAAAGTTTAGGTTGAACTCAAGTTTGAATCGAAAAATTTGAATTTCATGTAACGTGTATATAAGTCGTAAGAAATTTTTTATTATTATTATCTTATTTAAATAGGGTATTTATAATGCATTTTAAAGATTTGTAGATGGACGTAATAATAACGGAATGGGTGTCTTTTCCCTTTGGTCTAAAGATTTAGGATCGTCCGACTAACATGTTCTGAAAATAAAGGATGATAAACACCAAATGTAACATTGAAACTGTTTTGACTGGCTTATTTCTTACTTGATAGTGTTTGAATAAGTTATAAACTTAGACAATTCTGCGAATATAAACTCCGGCTTTGCCAAACAAATCCAAAAGAATAACACTTTAATCTCGATACACAGAAAAACTTGAGACTTTCCGGTCTTTGAAAAGGACACTATTTTGAATATTCCAAATCTTTAACAATGAATATGTATATGAAACTTAAGTCTAATGACACAGAATCACAATGTTAGTCAATAATATTGAAAACATTTTTTAGAAAATTGATATGTGTAAAGCATAAATCATGATATACCTTGACCATGAACTTGTCCTCGAGAAATAAAATGAATTTGGTCATCGTTTTTCTAGACAATACCTTCTTCAATGGAATGTAAAGCTCATATATTTTACGTTAAGTGTTTTAACCATTGTCCCGAGAAAAGGACCGATATTTTTAGGGGTGTTACAATCGAAGTTGTATGAGTGATAGAAAACATAAATACAAGAAAAAGAAAATAATACGCGAATAAGATTGATTTATCTGGAAAAAAATTAGCCCCTACTACAAACGTTGATAATTTATTAGACTGATTTATTCCTAGAATTCACCCTCGAACCGTCTAGACTATATATGCATCCGTGCGCAATAAACTATAAACGAAGGTGTCTTTTAAAGACCCTTTAATAAACGTATATTTCCTAGGCAACCCCTCCATTTGAAACCCGGCTTTCTCTAACACCCTTTGTAAAGAAATTGACACCAGAAAATGTTATATTTTTCATTATGACATAGGGAATAGATTTATACAGAGCTTGAATGATACAAAAAGAAAGTAGTTGTAATGAGCTGTAAATGAGCACCCTAAGCATGGAAGTGAATATATGATTGAGAGAATATCACGGGAGAAAATAAGACTTTCCAATACTCCCCCTCAAGTTGGCGCATGTAAGTTTCAAATGCCCAACTTGACAAGTAAAGTCTGTAACGAATGAGAGCCAAGTGGTTTGGTGAGTAAGTCAGCGACCTGATCTTTAGAGTTAATGTGTACGGGTTCGATCTCCTTTCGTTCAACACGTTCGCGAACAAAATAGCAGTCCATTTCAACATGTTTCGTCCGCTCATGAAAAACGGGATTGTTAGCTATGTGCTTAGCGGCTTGATTATCACATAACAATGGCGTAGGACCAACTACGGCGGCATCTAATTCTTCCAGTAACCAAAGAACCCATATAATTTCGCTTACTGACGCGGCCATGGCCCGATATTCTGCCTCAGCTGAAGAACGTGATACCACTGACTGTTTCTTCGATTTCCAAGAGATTGGTGCTCCGCCCAACTGAAGCACGTAACCTGTCCTGGATCGTCTACTAAAAGGGCATCCGAGCCAATCGGAATCGCTATAGGCAACGAGGTTGATGTCACCTGTTTTAGGCAGAAGGATGCCTTGTCCAGTTGTGGTCTTAAGATACCGTAACACTCTATTTGCAGCCTCTATGTGGTTATTTCTTGGGTCTCCAACAAATTGGCTGAGAACATTCACGGAGTAGGCGATATCGGGACGAGTAACTTGTAGATAAAGCAAACGACCGACAAGCCTTCGGTATCGACTTGCGTCGACTTTTTGTTTTCCTTCTCCTTTGTCAAGTTTTAAATTTGGTTCCATGGGGAATGAACTGGGTCGACATCCTTTCAATCCGCTATCCTCAAGAATATCCAAGGTGTACTTTCGTTGGCTAAGGACCAAGCCATCAGATGTTCTTGCAACTTCTATTCCTAAGAAGTATTTCAAAGGACCAAGGTCCTTTATGCTAAACATGTTGTCAAGATGGGTTTTTGTTTTTTTAATATGCTTCATGTTGTTTCCAGCAAGGATCACATCATCCACATATATGAGGGCTGCCACATACACATCTCTATCTTTGTAAATGAATAGCGAATGATCGGCTCTTGACTGTTTATAACCAAGATTAGTGAGCGACTTTGTGAATTTGTGATACCAATTTCGAGACGCTTGTTTCAACCCATAGATTGATTTCTTGAGTTTGCAGACCCTTGTCTCATTCTTGTTGGAGAATCCTTGTGGAATCTTCATATAGACCTCCTCCTCTAAGTCTCCATGCAAAAATGCGTTATTCACGTCGAGTTGTTGAATCTCCCATCCTCGTTTCACAGCGATAGTAAGGAGGGTCCTTACTGTTACAAATTTGGCAACAGGAGCAAACGTGTCATGATAATCTACCCCCTCCCTTTGCGTAAAGCCTTTAGCCACGAGTCTTGCCTTGTATCTTTCAACCTCGCCACTAGGTTTAAACTTAATCTTGTAAACCCATTTCGAATCGATGGCCTTCTTTCCCTTAGGTAAGCTCTCAAGAGTCCACGTCCCATTTTGTTCGAGAGCACGGATCTCCTTTATCATAGCTTTTGTCCAATTCTTGTTTTGAGCTGCTTGCGAAAAGGATTTTGGCTCATCATGATTATTGATGGCAGATAAGAAAGCTTTGTGAGTGTTAGAAAAATGTTTATAAGAAACATAATGAGATAATGGATGTACCGTCGAAGAATCTTGATTGGATGCGGGTTGCGTGCGTGCGATCGATGGGGGGATCTCTACTTGATAATCACTTAAATATTTTAGTTGCATTCTTTGCCTTTTTTGTCTCCCTTCTTCAACTTCCTGTTGAGCAATAGGTGTTTCAACGTGTGTTTCCATGAGGATATCTTCAACATGAATATTATTTTCATTATTGGAATCTTGCATGATTGGCTCATCCTCATTGGTTTGCATGGAAACTCCCCCGGTCTCCATATTTTTTAGTGGTTCTTCATGCAATTCACGACATAGGGAGATTGGGTTCAAGTGTTCAAATATCTCTTGTTCAAGGTTATTTGGTTCTATTTTTGAAAAAGGAAAAATGTCCTCGAAGAATCTGACGTCTCTTGTCATCACCATCTTTCTTTGTTCAAGATCATATATCTTATATCCCTTTTTGCCAGGTGGATAGCCCAAAAGGATACCCGACTTTCCTCTGGGTTCGAACTTGTCCCCGTTTGTTTCGGTGCTTTTGTAGTAGGCCAAACAACCAAAAACTCGCATATGATCATATTCGGGTTGACTTCCAAATAGAATTTCATATGGAGTCTTGTTGTTTATGACCTTGGATGGTAACCGGTTCATTATGTATGTTGCCGTTAGAACACACTCCCCCCAAAATGTTGTAGGGAGGCTTGCTTCAAACCGCAAGGCTCGTGCAATTTCTAAAAGGTGCCTATGCTTTCGCTCAACCACCCCATTTTGTTGCGGGGTATGTGGGCAAGTGGTTTCAAGGATAACTCCATGTTCCCTCAATAAAACTGGTTCATATTGTTTGACACTAATTCTCCACCATTGTCACACCTAATTTTCTTAATATCTTTTCCAAATTGTGTTTTGACCATATTATAAAAGTCAATTAAACAGTTGCTTGCTTCGTATTTATGTTTAAGCAAATAAACCCATACCATTCTACTGTAGTCATCGACTATCGTTAGGAAATAATTTGTCCCCGTAAGTGATGGTCTCCTATATTTTCCCCAAACATCACAATGAATTAAATCAAAACATTCACCAGTTTTAATGCAACTAATAGGAAAAGGTAACCGAGTGAGTTTGGTCTTGTTACATGAGTCACAAACTCTGTCTTTGAATTTTAAAGAAACATCTTTAAGGAAACTAACGCTAGATAACTTCACATTGGAAGCATGCCCAAGTCGTTTATGCCATGAATCAAGTGTCACCGTCATTGCTTGCCTCTCTTCTTTTATTCCCCCCATCCAATATAGACCATCACGACAATCACCCGCTCCAATCAAGTTCCCCGCTTTGAGATCCTGTAAAACAAAAAAATCAGAAAAAAATGTTACGGCACAATGAAGATCCTTAGTGAGTCTCCTAACCGACAAAAGGTTGCATGTAAAATTTGGTACAAAGAGAACTCCTTTGATGTTCAATCCACCCTTAAAAACGACTTCACCTTTCCCTTTTACGGGAATGGATTCCCCATTCGGGATGGTGACTGGCCTTTCAATGGTGTTCATGAATAAATTTTTAAGGAGGTGTTCTTGGTGGGTTATGTGTTCGGTGGCACCCGAGTCCACAACCCAATTGTCGTTAACACTTATGTTACCTGCCATGTTAGCTATCACTGGCCCTTCTCGATTCTCACTAAACAACTTCAGAAACATTGCATATTGCTCCTCTGTCATGCCCGGTATAGGACACGGTTTCGTCTCAACCATTGCTGCCCTTGGCTTCGCCTTGTCACCTTTTCCTTTTCCTGGCCACCACTCCGGGTACCCAATTATTTTAAAACATCCACTTCTATCATGCCCATCTCTTCCACATTCACTGCATTGTTCGGTTTTGTCGACTTGAACACCCTTTTTATTATGTTTCCAATCTTTTTCTTGTTGATTCCGAGTTTGTTCTCGCCGCCCTTGAAACTTTGCTTGGAAAGCAGCAACTTCGCGAATCGGTCCCTTTGATGAGGCAATGGTACGTTGTTGTTCATCTTCCGCCACTAGGTGATAGGCTGCACTTAGATCTGGCGTTGGCTTCATTGCTAATATTTGGGTCTTAATAACACTAAATTGATCATCAAGACCCATTAAGAACTCGTATGTTCTTTCTTTCCCTTTTAGCTCAGTTAGTTTCTTTCCGAGCCCACACTCACATCCATCACATGTACATCGAGGAGTAGGTAGAATCGATTCCATCTCATCCCACAAGACACGTAGTCTCGTGTAATAAGCAGAAACGGTCGTACCATCTTGTCGAGTTGCAGCCAATGATTGTTTTAGTTCATACGCCTTGGGGGCGCTCTCTTTCCCAAACCTTTCCTTCAAATCTTTCCAGATTTCAGCCGCCAATTTGGCGTATTTCACACTATTTCGGATCTCCTTTTCCATGGCGGTCGTTAACCAGCCTTTAATCATTGCGTCGCAACGCATCCAATGTAGGTATTTGTCCGATTTTGTCTCGGGCTTCTTGATGGAGCCATCAATAAAACCGGTTTTGTTTTTCGCGAACATAAAGTTCAACATTTCTTGTTCCCAATCGCCATAGTTCTTGTCGGTAAGCACATCATTCACGTGCATTTGTTTTGGATAGTCGGAAGCGTGTAGGTAAAAAGTAGAGTTGTGGTCGATTGTCTCTCCTTCATTCTGGGTTTTCTTTCCATTGTCTCCTGACATGAAGAACAATTCGGGTTTTTTCCCTCTTTTTTTTTTTTTTTTTTTTTTTTTAGGATCAATATGGCTCTGATGCCATAAAGAAATTGACACCAGAAAATGTTATATTTTTCATTATGACATAGGGAATAGATTTATACAGAGCTTGAATGATACAAAAAGAAAGTAGTTGTAATGAGCTGTAAATGAGCACCCTAAGCATGGAAGTGAATATATGATTGAGAGAATATCACGGGAGAAAATAAGACTTTCCAATACTTTGAGACCCTTTATTCTCGACATCACAAAACGCTTGCAACCTCACTATTTTTGGGAAGTCCGTCAATACTTGCTTCACGGCCATCTTCACTGCCTCCGTTGCGATCCCCTGACCCCAGTACTTCACGGCCACGCCATACCCTATATCCGCCTTGTGTTCATCTTCAAAGAAAGTGGACACGAACCCAACTGATTGATCGTTGATGCATATTGACATACGCCATTTATGGGGTATGCATACGTCCTTAATGAAAGTTAAAGCTTCGTCTTTTGTTTTCAATGTTTCCCAACGTAGGAACTTTGTGACTTGATCGTCTCCCGCGAATTGAAGGAAGTCGTCGACGTCGGAGAGCTTAAATGGACGCAGAGTGAAGCTGCTTGATGGGTTCATGATG
Organism: Senecio squalidus; assembly: GCA_910822075.1. NCBI lineage: Eukaryota > Viridiplantae > Streptophyta > Magnoliopsida > Asterales > Asteraceae > Senecio > Senecio squalidus. Next base: position 45,912,955 of record CAJVGC010000592.1, on the reverse strand, counting down.
GGTGTGGAGGATATTTACTTTGGTCATTCACTCATTTGGTGTAATGGAGTTGTTTTAAAAGGGTAGTTTAGTTATTATATTGGCTAAACATACAGTTTTTTAATCTTCAATAATTGTTGCTTGCATATTTAGGCTGTCATGGTGATGCGTACATATTGTTAAACTAAATGCTTTTTTCAAACAATCAATTTATGTCATTAGCAATACTTTTAACAATTAGATCATACGATATGATAATTAGGAGTGTGGATGATTGTGAGATTTTATGCTGATATGACAACCAGAATAATGGTTAGACTATGGGGTGTGCAGCGTTAAAAGGCTCGATAACGCCGCCACATCAGCACCATAACGCCCCACAACGCCCTCCACCACACCGGTGGGGGCGTTATAGGCAAAATTAATGTCACGGCGTTGTAGAGATAAAGCCGTGGTGAGGGATAACGGTAATTAATGCACAACAACAACTACAGTAAGTGGTAATTAATAATTCAATAAGTTGAGAAAATGAGTTACCGGATATTAGAAAAATCGTCGGAGATGGATATCTACGGTGGTGTCCTCCTTATTCCATCATCTTTGCTCTGTGTTTCTACTTGTTTGTTTTGTTTGGCTATGTGGGTTCGACACCTGATTCAGGCCCAGCCCCAGGCCCAGTTTTTATTTTGAACATTCTAAATCAATAAACAATTCATAAATCGTGTTTATTAATTAATCGAACACAACTTTTTTTAAATTGTATTTTTTTAACGTATTTTAGTTTAATCGTAATATGTTTTTTAATAAATTGTAGTGTGTGTTTGTTTTTTTTTAATAAAAATACAAGTTTTTAAATTTCATTTATATAAAAAAAATTATAAATATACAACTTTTTAAAATTACACTCTCTTTCCTCTATCACTCCACATCATCATCACTTACACAAAAACACTTCACCCATTTTTATCCTCCACATCATCACACTCTCTTTCCTACAAATCACACTCTATTTCCTACAAATCACCTCTATCACTCCACATCATCACCCACCACACCCCATAGTCTTATGAGTTTTTTGATAGAATGATAATAATGATTGTGGGTGGTTGTGGGAGATGTGGGATCCCCAGTTTATTTTTTTATATTTTTTTAAATATTTAAATAAGATAAATATAAGTAAAATGAAAACTAATATTACGAAAAATTGTAAATAAATCAAATATGTAAATACAAAACCTTTTGAGTAAATAATATAAACATAAAAATGTTTAGGGTATCTATAAATACAAAAAAAAAGGGTTAAATATGTAAACAGGAAAAAGAAAAATTAAAAATTAAAAATTAAATCATCTTCTAAATCATGACCTGCAAAAAGAGATAGATTAAAGAAAAAAAAAAGAGAAAATCACAAAAGTAATCACCTCGAAATTCAAAAATACCAAAATAATCATCTGATTCGCGCCATTTTTTTCGTCGCGAGTTGAAAAATAATATAAATGAGTGGTCAGAAATTGACGCGAGAAAAATGTCGCGAGGACCAAAAAAGTCGCGAGGACGTGGTCAATTTATGACCAATCATTTATATTATTTTCAATCTCGCGACAAAAAAAATGGCGCGAGAAAAGTGGCGCGAATCAGATGATTATTTTTGTATTTTTGAATTTTGAGGTGATTACTTTTGTGATTTTCTCAAAAAAAAAAACATTGTTAAACCATTAAAAATGAAAAATTCGATCATCTTCTCAATTAAATCATTAAAAGGAAAAAAGAAAAAAAAAAGAAAAAAACAATAATGCTCGTTACGGATACAACGATGGTGACAACGAGCCTCCACAACAAGGTGAGACGGTATGATAACGAGCACCCACGCTTGTTGTCGGATTGACAACGATGGTAAAAACGAATCCATATCATGTGCTCTTAGCGAAAGAATGTTATGTATGGTGACTAGACATAACATTTAGGACTAGATTTTGGTAACTTTTGTTTTATCATTACTTATTACGTATTTTGATGAATAAAATATTATCATAAAAGGTTAGGTTCTATTGAAAATCGAATCTTGGATCTCTCTCTTCCTATTAGACCAACTCTTTGAAACAAAGTTTGATAACATGACATAAAAATCAATATAAAAAAGTTGATTATAGCGTACTTTAATTTTATATATTCTTCTAAATAATCCTTCTAACAATATAATTAGAATAATTGTCAAAATTAAAGAATAAGATCTAGAAAGAAGATAAGTTACAAGTTTTATAACATGAAAGAATGTTATAGCTCAACAAAAAGGCAAAGGTTAATAATAATCGATAAACATCGTACGATATATTAAAAGGTAAAATAAGCTTGACCAAATAACCAACGGATTATTACTAATAAAAAGTATTACTCAAATGGGTTAACACTAAACATAAAATAATTAAATTGCGCTATCACCATGTGTAACAAATTAGAACAATCCTTGGACTAGATCAACATCGGCAAACTTTATTGAATTAAACGACGACTCAATCAATTAGAATATGAAAGAGAAAATTACTATTTACACTCCGTTTGGTTTATATCATGGCAATATATCACCTCATACTTTTCAATAATAGATTAATGATCCCTACCAAATACTCTACATCCCCGTTTTATGTTGTGTTTCCGAGTTTTTTTTTTAAAAGAAAAATAAAAGAAATAGAAAGAAGTGGATAGATTAAAAAATAAAAATCGTGTTACACAGTCTTTGGAGGGGAGAAAAGAAACGAAATGGAAAGAAATATATTACCTATTTTCTCTCATAAACTTCTTTACCAAATTGAAAAGATTTGAATAGAAATCAAATCCAATACATTGGTAACATATTTCCCCAAATTACCCTCAACATAATAAACACTATTAGAAACAAAACACGTTATGGTTGGATTTTCTTGATTATTTTAATATTTATATGATTTGCTTAATACATAATCGTGATATTGTTTCTACTTTTGTATTCACCATTCTTTTATTTCTTTCACTGTTTCCTCGTTTTTATAGTAATAAACATTATTAAAATAGCTGTCTGCACACCACAAGTGGTTTAATAAACATGTCAAGTTCTTGTTTTTAAAATAAGTTATTTATTTTTATTATTATTTTATAAATTGTTTATTATTATATAAATATAAATTATACTATCGGCTATAATTTTTCGAATATATCTTCAACAAATTGAACTGAATCAAAACTTTCTTTTATTATAAAATCTTCATCTCGAATATAAAGCTCGAATATAAAGTCTCCGCCACTTGATATTTGCGTTTTATGTTTTATTTAAGTGATATATAAGAAAGAGTATAATTGTAAAATAAAAATTTGAACACACAGTAAAAAAAAAGTTCATTTCTTTTCTTTGCAACTCTTTCCATCTCGGAAACACGAAAAATAAAATAAAAACCTCTTTTCTCCATACTTCCTATCTACTGTTTTATTTTCCCTGCTATTCTTTTCTGCACTCATTAAACTGGGGAACAAGGAGTTAGGGGTATGTGTTTCGGGGCCGTGAATAGACCAAAATCGGTTAAATATATTTAGTATAATTGAAAATCAAATGATCCAAGCCGATTCTGATCATGGTGCATATATATATAGTTTGATTTTTAAGAGGTAAAAATGTTTTTAACGACGGAAAAAATAAGTTAAATGTATTGTTCATTTTGAACTAGTTCAAAATGATAATTGTTTCCTAAGAGCACCCGGAGTGATAAGAGCACCCGGAGTGATAATGAGTGACAATGAGGTTGTGGTGAGTTGTGGGGAAAAAGGTGATAACGTGGCAGTGAGAATGAGGGTTGTGAGTTGTTATGATAGAGAGGGTTGTGGAGAATGTGGGATTATTTTATTATTTTTTTTTTCTTAAAAGATTTAAATAAAATAAATAATACATTTATTAAAATAAAAATACAATACAATAATTAAAAAAAACACACAATACAATAATTAAAAAAAAATTACAATACAATAATTAAAATAAAAATAAAATACAATAATTAAAAAAAAAAACACAATACAATAATTAAAAAAAAATTACAATACAATAATTAAAAATAAATCTAAACGTAAATAACTAAAACATTATATCAAAATTGAAAAATTGAGGATAAAAAATACAAACCCTACAAACATTAAGCCAAAATTGAAAATTTTAAAACATATATAAACAAAAAACAAACCCTAAAATCAACTCTCCCTCCTCCCTTCCATCTCCCTCCTCCCTTCCCTTCCCTGCAAACAAACAAGAAAAAAAAATCGATCAAATTGAAAAAGAAAGGAAAACGAAAAAAGAAAAGAAAGAAAAAAGAAAAAAGATTTAGAAGAAAGAAAGGAAGAAGAAACAGAAAAAGAAAGGAAAAAAAAAAATTCACAACGGATCGTTGTGGTGGTAACGACGGCGAGAACGAAGCTCCAGAACGAGGCGACCCGGAGTGGAGAACGACCACAACGGTCGTTGTGAGGCGACAACGAGCCCCACAACCCCCCCCCCCCCCACTCCGAGTGCTCTAATGAGTGACAATGAGGTTGTGGGGAAAAAGGTGATGACGTGGCAGTGAGAATGAGAGTTGTGAGTTGTTATGATAGGGAGGGTTGTGGAGAATGTGGGATTATTTTATTATTATTAATTTTTTTTCTTAAAAGATAAATAAATAATTAAAAGAATATAAAATATTAAAACTTAATAATTAAAACATTAAATAACATAAATAAAAAAAAATTACAAATAATTAAAACATAAATAAATAGTTAAAACATAAATAAAAAATTACAAATAATTAAAAACTAAACTAATTAATCCCGTATTTTTCTCGGATTTTATTTTTCTCGGCTTCGACCCAAGCCGCTTCTGCCGGAGGCATCCCCTTCGTGCTTTGTCGAAGAAACATCATATCGTCTCTTCATGCACTAGAGTAAGCTGCTTCTTCTTGTCGCATAGCCGCTTGCTCTTGTCGGTGGAGGGTTTGCGCCTTTTTTTCCGCGGTTTTCTTCTTCGTCTTCGTAATGCTTTTCAAGTGTGACGCGATGAGCCCGCAAAGCGTCGAGGACGAAGATGTTTGCGCCTTATCGGAGGCGTCGGATGATTCCTTTCTTTTGCTACCTCTCTTTTTCCCTGGAGGTCGTTGTTCCACATCATCCGCAAATATGTCGTCCCCGGCACCAACGTCGTCGAGGTTGACGGTATCGAGTGTAGGGTCTATCTTGACAAATGAGCGACATCGGCTGTGATCCCTCCAGATTTCCCAGGCCTTGTCATGCCTAAACGTCGATTTCTCGGACTCATAGTACATTTGCCAAGCTGCTTTGTAAACCGCATGGTCGTCGGTCCTGCTTCCTCGACATCTTACCGCCTCAGCATGGTGGCCGATAAAAGCCTTGACCAAGGCACTCATCGCCGTAAACTTGGAGTTGAGGGACTCCTTGCCTCTCTCCGACAATCCTAGCTTCGCCGCCTCTTTGTTGTAACCCTCAACGATCCGTATCCAAAATTGAGGTCCGGGTTGGGCGTTTCCTACCCCCTCATCTTCCGAGACCGAGCACCACATCTCCGCCAAAAGTTCCTCCTCTTGGACCGTCCATGCAACCTTTACGCACATTTTTTTCTTTTTCGACGTGGACCTACGTGCCGCGGTTACTTCGACCACATCGTCGTTTCTTGGGCGATCTCTTGGGTTTCTGGGACGATCTCTTGGGGGGTTTGTGTTTGTTGGGTTGGAAAAGTTTGGGGAAGAAAAGTTTGGGATTGTGAGAGAAGTTGTTGATGCATGGCGTATTGCTCGGGATTGAACATTTGTTGTGGGTATTGTGGGTATTGTGGTGGAAGAGGTTGTTGCGTTAAAAAAGTGTTAAGAATATGTTGGGATTGTTGTGGCGAAAAGTTTGGTATTTGGGGAGGATATAAGGCGTTTGTTGTGCCGAAATAGTTGGCGAAACCGGATGGTGTTTGTGATTGTGGCGTCGAGGGATTGTTTGTGTTTGTTTTGGTAGCGTTTGATGAAGACGAAGACATTTCATGATTATTTTGAGTTTGGGTATTAGATTGAATTGGATTAAGAATAAGATTGTTGAAAGAAGGTGTGATTTTTTTGGTTAGATTGTGGGGGTATTTATAGGTGAATTTGGGAAAAGAAAAGAATTAAAAAAAAAAAAAAAAAAAAAAAAAAAAAACATAAAACTCGAGAATGAGCCGTTGTGGGCACAACGGGGGCCTCACAACGAGCCCACAACAAGCTTGACGGAGTGATAACGAGAGGCATGGCTCGTTGTGAGCTCGAGAACGAGCCACAACGGCCCCCACTCCGGTTGCTCTAATCTAAAAATCAAAACATGTATAGTCAGTTATGATTGGTCCGGCTTGGTCATACTTCGCCTCTTCACTTTTACCGATATGTAACTATTTTTTGCTTATCTTAAAATATTTTAATGATCAAACGTTATTTAATTATTTAATTATGATATAGTGGAAAAAATTTGGGCCCCATCTAATTACTTGTATAATAAAGAGTTAATTACATGGGTCGTCCCTATGGTTTGTACCATTTTCACCGGTCGTCCCTATAACTTTTTTATTACACCACTCGTCCCTAAGTTTGAATTTTGTTGCCTACAGAGTCCCTATTTTGGATGTGCCGTTAAAGGTTCCGTTAAGTCAGTGACACGTGGGTAACACGTGAGGGTATTTTCGTCATTTTAATTTTCTCTCTTCATTTTAATATCCCATCCCCAAAAATCCCCAAAACCCTAAATTAATTCCCCAAAAAAGTTGTTACCAGTTCATTCATTACAACCCTTCACAATTTTCTTTCAAATTAATCATTGCTTTTACATATACAAATATGGTTTTGATGAAAACGAAGACGATGAAGATGATATTGGTTCGCTCGTTTGGCGCGGCGACGGAGGGCGACGATGAAAATGAAAACAAAGACGATGAAGATGATAAAAAGCTGTTACCAGTTGTTTAGCGCGTTTGGCGCGGCGGCGGAGGGAGCGGAAGAGGAAAATGGAGACGGCGCCGGTGAGGAGGACACTGGTGGCGACTTGAATAGAGGTAGGGTTATTATCGGTGGAGATGAATGACGGTAATGAGAATGGGAGTTCGATTGGTCCATCAGATGATGATGAATCCGGGAGTTGAGCTACTAATGCTTGTCTCGTTGGAAATTGGCGGCAAAGATAATGGGGTTTGGTGGGTGTTTTGAGGGAGCGGGAATTACGGAGGGTGGTGAGGACAACGGCGGAGGAGGAGCGGAGATGTGGCTGTGAATGCAACATCGGTGGATTGAAGTGTGTGTTTGGCTGTTCTATTTTTTGGGGGAAATTAATTTAGGGTTTTGGGGATTTTTGGGGATGGAATATTAAAATGGAGAGAGAAAATTAAAATGACGAAAATGCCATCACGTGTTACCTACATGTCACTGACTTAACGACACCTTTAACGACACATCCAAAATAGGGACTCTGCAGGCAACAAAATTCAAATTTAGGGACGAGTGGTGTAATAAAAAAGTTATATGGACGACCGGTGAAAATGGTACAAACCATAGGAACGACCCATGTAATTAACTCTATTATAAACTTATAGTTGCAAATCATAGGAAGACTATATATAAATGATGCTTAATGAAATTATGATAATGAAAAACACTAATGCTCTTTAAAGATGCGGACTCCTCCATAAACACGTACGTATAAACAAGTTGTCTCATAATCAACTTATATAAAGTAAGTGTATATTTGATTTTTTGTTAATACGGAATCTTAAGGATTAAGTAACCACATTAAAAAAATTTATCCGAATCTTTCGCTGTTATATTATACTTATGGTATCAAAATGATTATTTGCATTTCGTGAAATATCTAATAATATGTTTTTTCTTTTCATACCGTGATGTATCAATCTCTTTAAAGTTTAAACAAGAGATCACATAATGTATAACTAGAAGGATACCGTGCGTTGCACGGGGTCGTCAGGCGTTAGTGTTAGACAGTGTTCGTTCTTCGCTTTGTATTCGCTCTTCACCTTGTGTTCATCATTGAGCTTATTCCGTCGCATGCAAGATGAGGCCATGGTTCGTGCCCGGGTATGGGATTAGGGTGTTTTTTTTTTGTTTCTTTGGGCTTATTATTGTTGGCCTTCCACGTCTTTTTTATTTCTTACTTATCGTAACTTTTTTTTTTACTTTAAATAATACTTTTACGACCTTCCATCCCATCAGGTCCGGATCAAGTCATTGATCGAAGCGAGAAGAGGAGAGGATGTCGTTTACCCTACTCCGGATAAAACGACTCGAGTTTTTGTTTTTTTACTTTTTCATCGAAGTATAAATGTAGCTATTTGCTAAAACGATGCCGTTATTTATTATTAATCTGAGTAGATGTTCGTATTAGTTGAATCCAAATAAAATTCCGAGGGGTAGAAAACGTAAAAATATTATTAAAAGCTGAGGGGGGGAAAACGCAAAAACATATAAAGTGCAGACAGGAAAAGCTAAAAGTCGTTTAAAGTTTAGGGTGAAAAAGCGTTATATTTTTTAAAGTTGAGGGTGAAAAAGCGTTAAAGTTTTTAAAGTTGAGGGGGGAAATCGCTAAGTGTTTAAAGTTTAGGGGGGAAAACCGCTAGGTTCTTAAAGTCTAGGGACTAAAAATCAAAATTCCAAAGCATTAAAATATAATATTTTGCACAATTAGCAATGCATATTCCACATTTAATCTAGAGGAGAATGTATCTCTTTTCGAGTCAGAATAACAATAAAAACAAAATTAAAATAATAAGATAATTATTTAAATAATTCGAATTAGCATAATAAATATAATTATCACTTTACTAACTAACTATTAATCAAAACATAATAAAACAATGAGGACTAATTATGTCACTTTTAAAACGTTAAGGATTGATATGAAACTTTACTGTCACACATTCTGTATGATAAACCCGCGCTATATATAAAAACACACTTTCAAACAAACATCTCACACCTCCAAATCACACACACACACACACACACACACACACACAGAGCCACATGGCAGATCCAGAGAGCCAAACGACGCCGTTTACTTCTGCCGTCGCAAAAAGCGATCAACCACCGTACACCGGCGGAGCAATCTTCACCGGAAGAAAATACGAACAAAGCAGTAAAACTCCGGTCTACATCCTCGCCACCGTCGTCATCGCCGGCTCAATCTTCCTACTCTTCGCAACAATATTTCTCCGAACAGTCAATCCTAACCTCCGTCAACGCATCATCTCAATCCAAACCTTCAACTACGAAAACAGGAACTCCACGTCATCGCTTAACGTCACGATGCTAACGGAAGTAACGGTGAACAACAAAAACTTCGGTAGGTACAATTACGATAACTGCAACGCCGTCGTTTTATACGGAAACGGAACAATCGGAGGCGGAGGTATCTCCGGCGGTAGCGTTGGATCAAGGAACACCAAATCGATTGCCGTTACGATACGAATTGGATCCGAGAATATGAATTTGAGCAGTAGTAGTGATGTAATGGAGGTTACTAGCTATGCGAATATGACAGGTAGAGTTCATGTGATGAATATTGTGAATAGGAGGAAATCGATTGAGTTAAATTGCACGATGAGTTTGAACTTGACCAGTAGATCGATTGTTGATTCGATATGCAGGTGATATAGATACACGGATCATGTACGTATATATTTGATTAACATCACAGTATTTGTGTACATAAAGTTTAGGTATATTATATTGAAACATTTAAAAGAGATGTTAAATCTGATTATATTAGATTATGAATGTGAATACTTTCGATTGTAATTTCTGTTTGAGATTTAATACGTAACAGATTCGTCATTTTAGAAATTTTATACTTATCAATTTGATTAGATTTTTTTTTTTTTCATTCGAAGTTTATAGTTATCAGTTGTGTCAGTTATTAACTGAAAAATCAACTACAGTGTGAACTCAACTTGAATTTATGATATTTTGAAAATTTATCTGTTATAAAAAGTTATAACATGTTTAAATTGTTTCTACGTTCGAAAATAAATTGAAAATCTTGAAAATGTCGGGTTATATTTATTGATGTATCATCAGATAATGCATGTCTCGATCTCTATAAACATCGCCTACAATATGTTTTTTTTATCATTTTTCTTGAAACAAATTAGACAATCATACGTGTTATATTAAAACAGCCAATTCAATGTTTTATTCGGCTTGCCATAGCTTGGACCAAATCATAGATAGTAATTTAATCTTTGAAGTTTAAACTGTATATTCATAAGAATTTAAACATGAAAGTGTCAACATATTTTGTCAACAACATGTTAAAGAACGAAGGAAAAGAGAGTGAGGAACCTTCATATTTTGCCGATTTTTCTTTATGTGACTCTTGCATTTTAAATTAAACTCTTTTAAATAAACGTTTAAACCCAAGAACCCGTAAAATACCTTAATTAGACTAAGAAACAAAAAAAATCTAAGTTTGGGTCCAAGAAATTGAGCAATGTAGAGGTTCAACTTGATCATATTAAAGTCCATAGGTAACACTCGTTTGATAGGAGCATATTAAATATGTGAAATTGAATGCGTGGCATTATTATAATCTACAGTTGGTGAGCCAATATAAGGAATTTTGATCATCTTGTTTATTTTGCTCTCTTGTTTTTTTTTGTTTTTTTTACAGGGGATAACCATTGAGACAAACCTCAAGGTCATAAAGAAAATAAAATGAAAAACTGTCATGTTTATGACTTTGTGATAACCATAAAATAGTTATCTTTGTTAGAAGGCTACATCAGAACAAGTTGCTCTCAAACTCGTTGACATAAATTAGTACCGGAGACGAACTCCAAGGCTGATCAGTAATGCATATTCTGTTTTTAGGGTGTGTGTGGCGTGTGCGGTATGGGGGATTAGACAATGTTATAAAACAAAATATATTTCATCATCAATATCAAACAACCATTTCAATGTCATTTTCCGGGTGGTCATAACTTGGACCAAATCATAAATAGTGTTTTAGTTTAGGGACATCATAATTGAAAGTGTCAAGATATTTAAGTTGACGAAGATGGAAATATTGTTGTTCAAGTCTTCAAGAAATGAAAAGAGAACGAAGTTTATATGGTTAAGCAAAAACGTGTACATAGACGGGTTTTACTTTAGTATATGTGAACATAAACCTTTTCAAGAAGTGGAAAAGTTTTCTCTTGATTCTTTAGCTATCAAATTCAGAAACTAGAATAAACAAAAGTTTTTTCATGGTTTGGCTACACGAAATTGTGTAGCGGTTTCAACTTGAATCAACTTTCGTACCTCACATTTATAATATGTCCACTAGGATAGGATAAAAGATGTACTCATAAAATTGATAACAAAAAGAGAAAATGTCATAAATCGTAATTGCGGTTAGTCATTTTTTCACATATCGTTCTTTTTGAAAAAACTTGACACAAAATTCCTTTTGTTTTTTGAAATTATCATCTATCGTCGTTCCGTCAAAATCCGTTAGAATTGTGCCGTTAAATGGCCCCACGTGACAGACACATGAGCGTAAATAAGTAATTAACCTCTCCATTATCCCTAAAATAAAATATTACATATAGATATAGATATATAGATACATATACATATATCTTCCAATCTCTGTAAAATTCTTCACAAAAACATTCGATCGATTCTTCCGATTCCCCCAATTCTATATATCTATATCTATATTGTGACAATCCGTCTTTTCGAGGTATATTTCATTTATCGATTATTTCTCTTTTTATTCGCAATGATTTGGACCCTTGCATTTCGCTTTATTTTACTCACGTTTTATGCATTTGAGTCGGGTTTATGTGTTTTGTTTACTTTGTCTCTCGAGACGGAAGCTTTAGATTCACCTAAGTGCCTAATAGTTAGTATACTCACGTTATTAAAGTAGTGTGTTTACGCCGTAATCGTCGGTTAAGAAGATTATATTTCAAAATTTCATTACAAAGTTAGTCCTCTAACTTAATCTATTACAAGTTAGTCCTCTAACTAAATCTATTACAAAACTAGTCCTTTAAAGGGACTTAACGGTAAAATCATTACAAAATTCGTCCTTTTAACTTGAGGTGTTAAGTTGGGGGAATCTTCTAATTTGGGATTGTCTCTTTGTGAGGAAAATATGGATCTTCCCCTATCTCCCATCTTTTCCATTTTTTTTGCTATATTCACCAATTCCTCCATTCTTCCCCCATTTCAAACAAAACACACACAAAACACTTTCATTTTTCTCTCTAAAAACCTTCAAGAATGCAGTAAATTCGTCATCTTAATATCACATTTTCGTCAAAGATTTCACACCCAAACGAAGTATAAGTCACCTATTCAACTTCTCTCTCGGTTTCCTTCATTTCGGTAAGCTTATTTTCACCTAAATATTCATTTCTTTAACTCTTTTTAAGCTCTAAAATAAAAGGATTAAACACAACTAAAACCTAAATAAATCTGGAAAAGTAAACCGAAATTACAACCTTTTCATACCGGAAATTATATAAAACGAAAATACCCATTTTCTCTTCTTTCTTCAGAAATTACAGTTTCGTGAGGCCTACTTCGAGCTCAGTTTCCCGTCGAACCACTGAGGTAAAATCTCATATTTTTGACTCATTTTGTTCTAATTACAGTAATTTAGCCATAGAAACAAACTAGAGCCTTTTTCGTTGCCTAACGAATCCGGAAAACGAGTTTAAAGTTGGACATTTTTCATTTCTGTTTCAAGAACAGCTTCGGGTACCTACTTTGTGATCATTTTTCGTGACCTTAAAGAGCGAATTATGACCTAAACTTTCTTAATTATTGTAGTATTGTTTGCCCTCTTTCCAACCATGTAAAAATATTGAGATTTGGTTACCGTTTGGATAGCTTTACTCTACTTTGAAAAACCTTACTTGTCCATTTTCGTGCACACCAAGTGTTTGTTGAAATGACTCAAAGAAAAACTGTCAAGCACCATACATTAATTCACTTTGTGAACTTTTAAAAGAAAAGAACCAATTTTTAATTGCTTGAACATACTTATTTACATTTATTAATATACCTAAGACTATATACTTTATTCAATATACGTTTCGGACTCGAAACGTGACAACAATCTCTAATGTGATAATTATTAACACGATTTTAAATGGAAACGCATAACTTATCGATAAAACATACGTTCTTCCAAAAAGCGAGCGTAATCCTGAATTTGTTGTAATAAATGTATTATGTTGTCGTTGACACTTTATGAAATAAATTTTGTAACTTAAAACACTTTGAAACATATTCTTATGACATATTCTCGTCAAATACTTCATACGTTGACTCGTTATCGCGTATAGTTGACTTTGACTAAAGTCAACTCTCGTTAAACTTTTTATAAAGACAATTTTTAACTATTTTACTTAAAGATTATTCAAAACGTTAAACGTTGACTCTTAGTTGACTTTGACTTTGACCAAGTCAACATCTTTGACTTTGACCAAGTCAACATCTTTGACTTTGACCAAGTCAACATTTTGACGTTGACTTTGGTCGAACTCAATAAAACTTTGGTAACATTATTCTTTTCAACTGATGTTCCTGGTAGTCGATATTTGGCTCGGAATGTTATTCTTTTCTAATAGTCATTATGACGTGAAATTATCGATATTTTCCTATCGTCTCTATCGACGCGGAACATCGTCACCTGGATCCGTCATCACGACACGACTTGGAAATCGTTGGAATACTTTAGTAAATCTTAAACATTAAACGTAACCGACAAGGCTAAACCGTACTGTATTTATTGAGATACTTAGACTATGTTGTATTGTTTTAGGGCACTTAGGCGGCGGATTACTAGCTTCTTATTGATTATTACCCGATCTCTTGCCGAGCTTATTTTGTGAGTTATTCGTAGCCCCTTTTCTCTTATTATTTTGGGCTGGAAAGCGTTTTTGAACTATTATATGATGTATATCTTGTATGCCTAGTGTATTAGTATCACCTTAGATTAGGATGCTTCAGGCTTTTGGTAAGCCCCCCTCATACACTTGTTAGCTATTTGCCCACGGTTGCATATATATAGATCTATATGGGTTTGACCAACCCTCATTACTCGAGAGGATATCCCTACGAGTGAATGTTATGGCCGTATGATTGTTTGTTGCCTTTGGTATTGCATCGCCTTAGGATAGGGGAATGTGGTCAGGTTCAGTGTATATTAATCTTTGGTATCTATACTCACACTAGGACTATACATCAAGATATGCTTTTGAAACTTATGTTTATTAAATCTTTTATTGGGTCAAATCTTATTTACTTATTGCGAATAATTCACCAACATTGTGTTGATGTCGTTTTTAACGCTTTTTCAGGAGTTTGAGGATTTATTTGATCATGCCTTGCTTGTTTTGGGATCATATAGCTTATGTGTTTGGAATTCATTTTGTTTGATGTAATTCCTTTATGATCCACGTATTTGACATTTGTTATGTATTCGTATTCATCATTTGGTACTCTTCGATCTTGTATTGTATTTTGTAAACTTTGAGGCATGATTAATATATTCCGATGTTTTGTTTACGGTTGCATGTTGTAATCCTTGACTCTTGATATCTTTAACTGGAACACTCTGCGTTCCGCTTTTAGCGGGGTGTTACAGAAATTGGTATCAGAGCCAATGGTTATAGCGAACCAAGTGGCTTTATGAAGGAAATCACTTGGACTATGACCGGAGGCTTTACAATCGATTTTTCTCTGATTTACTAAGTGTGCGTTATGTGCTTTACGTGTTTATTTTCTCGCTTTTGCTTTTATCACCTAACTCTATTTTATCGCCTATCTTGCTTAACACGTTTATACTTTTAGGACGATGCCGCCTAAGAAGACTACTGGTACGAGGAAGTCAACGAGACGCATACAACCGACCGTGAAGGCTAGGGCTGTGAACCGAAATACGGGATCTGGAGGTCCTACCCCAGTTGCGGAGACTAGCGGTCCTACTCCTGTTACGGAGAATGGTGGTGCGGGTCCAGAGACTACACCAGATTTGGCTCAGCTTGTTGCTCAGCATATAGCCGCGATGTTACCCACTATTGTCGCCCAGATCAGGGAGAGTACAGTTCATAGCAGTGACGGTACGGGTACTGGTGAATCGGATCAGGGTGGTCCTGAGCCTATTGTGATTGGTGGAGGTCCCGAGACTACGGGTACTGGTTCAGGTGGTTCTGGACATGGTGGTCCTGATGTGGTGGTTACTGGTTCTGGTGGTTCTGGACACGGTGGTCCTGATGTTGTGATTACGGGATTTGGTGGACCCGGAGGGGGCTTGCACATTGGAGGTTCTGGATCAGGTAGAGCGGATGATTCTACCCGTCACACTCATGACAACACCCCACGGAGAGGATGTTCACTGAAGACATTTATGGGGTGCAAGGCTCCCGAGTTCAGAGGTACTGAGGGTGCGATTGGTACACTTCAGTGGATGGAGAAATTGGAGTCTATTTTCAGTACGATTGGTTGCGCAGAGGAAGATAAGGTCTGTTATGCTACGTTTGTTCTTCAGGGCACAACATTGACTTGGTGGAATAACATTGTGAGAGTCCGTGGTCGGATGGAGACTGATATGATGACGTGGGATGCGTTGAAGGAGTTGATCCTTACTGAGTATGTGCCCGAGGAAGAGCTGGAGAGGCTTGAGGAGGTGTTTTGGAAACTAGAGATGATTGGGTCGGATATTTCAGGGTACACCACACAGTTTTATACCTTGTCACAGTTGGTTCCGCATTTGGTTCGTCCGGAGACCAAGAGGATCAGTCGTTACATCCGTGGATTATCCCAGGAGATTCGGGATAGGGTTATGGCATCGAAGCCATCCACATTCCAGAGCGCAGTGGAGCTCGCGATCACGTTGACTCATAATGCGGTCCGCGATGGTAGACTACCACCCATAGCACCTAGGCAGCACTCCGGAGGGAAACGGAGTGGGGGATTTCGCCACAATGACTCGAGGAAGAAGAATTTGAGGCAGGATACACCTCAGGTAGTGCAGTCTTATGCTGCGGTGACCCCGGATGCTCAGAGCAAGTATCCGAAGTGTGGGCGGTGCGGTAATCATCATTCTCAGGATGTGAAGTGTTGGGAGTGTGGGAAATGCAAGAAGTTGGGACACACTGATAGGTATTGCCGTGCCAATAGGGGCAAGTGTTTTGAGTGTGGTTCTACTGATCATCGTCGGGACAGGTGTCCCAAGTTAGCTTCGGCCGGTACTGGTACGACATCTGGTTCGGGCTCACGTGGTAGAGCTTTTGTTATGGGCGCTCATGAGGCACAGCAGGATCCCAGTGTTGTCACGGGTACTTTTCTTATTTGTGATCAGCCTGCTTTTATTTTATTTGACTCTGGTGCCGATAGGAGTTTCATATCTACTGAGTTTAGGACCATGATTAGTTGTACTTCTAGACCATTAGTGCCTACTTATGAGATAGAGCTAGCCGATGGTAAGCATTTACGTGCCTCCGAGATACTTAGTGCTTGTAGGATTAGCTTTGAGGATCATACTTTTCCTATTGACTTAATTCCTATCACATTGGGTAGTTTCGATGTTATTATTGGTATGGATTGGTTGGCGACACACCGTGCGGAGATTGTATGTTTTGAGAAGATGATTCGTATCCCGTTGCCAGTTGGTGGTCCGTTGTTAGTTCAGGGGAATAAGGCGGGGAAGCGCCTTAAGATTGTTTCTTGCATGAAGGTTCGGGAGTACATCAAGAAGGATTGCACACTTTTTCTTGCACACCTTGTGAAGAAAGACACCGCGGGGCAGATTGAGGAGCAGCCGGTAGTTCGTGACTTTCCTGATGTATTTCCGGAGGACTTACCTGGTTTACCCCCTAGTAGGCAGGTAGAGTTCCGTATAGACTTGGTTCCTGGAGCAGCGCCAGTGGCGAAGGCTCCTTATCGGTTAGCACCTTCGGAGATGTTGGAGTTGTCGAAGCAGATTCAAGAGTTGGTGGACAAAGGCTTTGTTAGACCGAGTTTCTCTCCTTGGGGCGCGCCGGTACTCTTCGTGAAGAAGAAGGATGGATCTATGAGACTGTGTATCGACTACAGGGAGTTGAATAAGCTGACGGTGAAGAATCGATATCCCTTACCACGTATTGATGACTTGTTCGATCAGCTTCAGGGTTCTTGTTTCTTTTCGAAGATTAATTTACGATCCGGATATCATCAGTTGAGAGTGCAGGAGGAGGACATTCCGAAGACCGCCTTCAGGACGCGTTATGGCCACTTCGAGTTTTTGGTTATGCCTTTCGGTCTCACGAATGCGCCTGCAGCTTTCATGGACATGATGAACCGTATATGTCGTCCTTACCTCGACAAGTTCGTGATCGTATTCATTGACGACATTATGATATATTCTCGTAGCAGGGAAGAGCACGAGGAGCATTTGAGACTAGTGTTGGAGTTGCTGAGGCAGGAGAAACTTTACGCTAAGTTCTCTAAGTGCGAGTTTTGGCTATCTGCGGTTCAGTTTCTTGGCCACGTGGTCAGCGGTGAGGGCATTCACGTTGATCCTGCCAAGATTGAAGCCGTTAGAGATTGGGTCGCTCCGAAGACACCCACTGAGATCCGGTCATTCTTGGGTTTAGCAGGCTACTATCGTCGTTTCATCGAGAATTTCTCGAAGATAGCCTCGCCTATGACTAAATTGACCCAGAAGAGTGAGGAGTTTGTTTGGGATGAAGAACAGGAGGAAGCTTTTCAGTTACTGAAGAAGCGGTTGTGTGATGCGCCTATCTTGAGTCTTCCCGAGGGTACCGAGAACTTTGTAGTATATTGCGACGCTTCGCATAAGGGACTCGGCTGTGTACTGATGCAGAATGGGAAAGTGATTGCCTATGCTTCTCGTCAGTTGAAGATTCATGAGAAGAATTACACGACACACGATTTGGAGTTGGGCGCAGTAGTTTTTGCTTTGAAGATCTGGCGCCACTATCTTTATGGTACTAAGTGTACCGTATTCACCGATCATAAGTCGTTACAGCACATCTTTGATCAAAAGATGTTGAATATGAGGCAACGTCGATGGGTTGAGTTGCTCAACGATTATGATTGTGAGATTCGCTACCATCCCGGTAAGGCGAATGTTGTAGCCGATGCGTTAAGTCGCAAGGAGTCGGTTAAGCCGGTGAGGATTCGTGCGATGATGGTTTCTATTCAGTCGAGCTTGAAGGCTCGTATTATTCAGGCTCAGCAGGAGGCTCTCACCGAGGATCGCCTTAAGGATGAGGGTTTGTTCAGTTTGGCACGACAGTTGGAGCCGAAGGACGACGGGGTGATGTACTTCATGGATCGTATTTGGGTTCCCGTTAGTCTTAGGCAGTTGATTTTGGATGAGGGTCATAAGTCGAATTATTCCGTTCATCCTGGAGCGGATAAGATGTACCATGACCTGAAGGAGTTCTATTGGTGGCCTGGCATTAAGCGGGCGATTGCCGAGTATGTGAGCAAGTGTTTGACGTGTTCGAAGGTCAAGGCTCAGAATCAAAAGCCTTCCGGCCTTCTCCAGCAGCCCGAGATTCCACAGTGGAAGTGGGAGCGGATCACGATGGATTTTGTTACGAAACTTCCTAGATCTACAGGAGGTTATGATACTATCTGGGTGATTGTCGATCGGCTGACTAAGTCAGCGCACTTTCTTCCTATTCGTGAAGATTACCGAGTAGAGAAGTTATCGAGGTTGTACATCGACGAGATTGTGGCCAAGCATGGCATTCCAGTATCAGTTATTTCAGACCGTGATGCACGATTTACTTCGAGGTTTTGGCAGTCCCTACAGCGATCTTTGGGTACCCGATTGGATATGAGTACGGCTTATCATCCTCAGACTGATGGTCAGAGTGAGCGTACTATTCAGACATTGGAGGATATGCTTCGAGCTTGTGTGCTAGATTTTGGTGGGAGCTGGGATCGACATTTACCATTGGTCGAGTTCTCGTATAATAATAGTTACCACTCCAGCATCAACTGTGCTCCATTTGAGGCCCTTTACGGTAGGAAGTGTAGATCTCCGATATGTTGGGCAGAGATAGGAGATAGCCAGATTACAGGTCCCGAGTTGATTCAGGAGACGACAGATAAGATCTTCAAGATCAAGGATCGTTTGATAGCCGCCCGAGACCGTCAGAAGAAGTACGCGGATTTGCGTAGGAGACCTTTGGAGTTTCAGGTTGGGGATATGGTGTTGTTGAAAGTTTCTCCGTGGAAGGGTGTGTTTCGATTTGAGAAACGCAACAAGCTTAGTCCACGTTTTACGGGTCCCTTCAAGATTTTGTCCCGTGTTGGTCCAGTGGCTTATCGACTTGAGTTGCCACCTGAGTTGTGCGGTGTGCACAACGTATTTCATGTATCGCATCTCAAGAAGTGCCTTGCTGATGAGACCCTGATTGTACCACTGGAGAAACTACGATTGGATGACTCGCTTCATGTGATAGAGGAGCCGGTGGAGATTGTTGACCGAGATGTCAAACAGTTACGGCGGAGCCGGATTCCGATAGTGAAGGTCCGATGGAACTCGAAGATTGGAGCTGAGTTTACTTGGGAGCGGGAGGACGAGATGCAGAAGAAGTACCCACATCTTTTTGCTAGCAGCAGTGTTCAGTAGAATTTCGAGGACGAAATTCCTTTTTACTGAGGGATGCTGTGACAATCCGTCTTTTCGAGGTATATTTCATTTATCGATTATTTCTCTTTTTATTCGCAATGATTTGGACCCTTGCATTTCGCTTTATTTTACTCACGTTTTATGCATTTGAGTCGGGTTTATGTGTTTTGTTTACTTTGTCTCTCGAGACGGAAGCTTTAGATTCACCTAAGTGCCTAATAGTTAGTATACTCACGTTATTAAAGTAGTGTGTTTACGCCGTAATCGTCGGTTAAGAAGATTATATTTCAAAATTTCATTACAAAGTTAGTCCTCTAACTTAATCTATTACAAGTTAGTCCTCTAACTAAATCTATTACAAAACTAGTCCTTTAAAGGGACTTAACGGTAAAATCATTACAAAATTCGTCCTTTTAACTTGAGGTGTTAAGTTGGGGGAATCTTCTAATTTGGGATTGTCACTTTGTGAGGAAAATATGGATCTTCCCCTATCTCCCATCTTTTCCATTTTTTTGCTATATTCACCAATTCCTCCATTCTTCCCCCATTTCAAACAAAACACACACAAAACACTTTCATTTTTCTCTCTAAAAACCTTCAAGAATGCAGTAAATTCGTCATCTTAATATCACATTTTCGTCAAAGATTTCACACCCAAACGAAGTATAAGTCACCTATTCAACTTCTCTCTCGGTTTCCTTCATTTCGGTAAGCTTATTTTCACCTAAATATTCATTTCTTTAACTCTTTTTAAGCTCTAAAATAAAAGGATTAAACACAACTAAAACCTAAATAAATCTGGAAAAGTAAACCGAAATTACAACCTTTTCATACCGGAAATTATATAAAACGAAAATACCCATTTTCTCTTCTTTCTTCAGAAATTACAGTTTCGTGAGGCCTACTTCGAGCTCAGTTTCCCGTCGAACCACTGAGGTAAAATCTCATATTTTTGACTCATTTTGTTCTAATTACAGTAATTTAGCCATAGAAACAAACTAGAGCCTTTTTCGTTGCCTAACGAATCCGGAAAACGAGTTTAAAGTTGGACATTTTTCATTTCTGTTTCAAGAACAGCTTCGGGTACCTACTTTGTGATCATTTTTCGTGACCTTAAAGAGCGAATTATGACCTAAACTTTCTTAATTATTGTAGTATTGTTTGCCCTCTTTCCAACCATGTAAAAATATTGAGATTTGGTTACCGTTTGGATAGCTTTACTCTACTTTGAAAAACCTTACTTGTCCATTTTCGTGCACACCAAGTGTTTGTTGAAATGACTCAAAGAAAAACTGTCAAGCACCATACATTAATTCACTTTGTGAACTTTTAAAAGAAAAGAACCAATTTTTAATTGCTTGAACATACTTATTTACATTTATTAATATACCTAAGACTATATACTTTATTCAATATACGTTTCGGACTCGAAACGTGACAACAATCTCTAATGTGATAATTATTAACACGATTTTAAATGGAAACGCATAACTTATCGATAAAACATACGTTCTTCCAAAAAGCGAGCGTAATCCTGAATTTGTTGTAATAAATGTATTATGTTGTCGTTGACACTTTATGAAATAAATTTTGTAACTTAAAACACTTTGAAACATATTCTTATGACATATTCTCGTCAAATACTTCATACGTTGACTCGTTATCGCGTATAGTTGACTTTGACTAAAGTCAACTCTCGTTAAACTTTTTATAAAGACAATTTTTAACTATTTTACTTAAAGATTATTCAAAACGTTAAACGTTGACTCTTAGTTGACTTTGACTTTGACCAAGTCAACATCTTTGACTTTGACCAAGTCAACATCTTTGACTTTGACCAAGTCAACATTTTGACGTTGACTTTGGTCGAACTCAATAAAACTTTGGTAACATTATTCTTTTCAACTGATGTTCCTGGTAGTCGATATTTGGCTCGGAATGTTATTCTTTTCTAATAGTCATTATGACGTGAAATTATCGATATTTTCCTATCGTCTCTATCGACGCGGAACATCGTCACCTGGATCCGTCATCACGACACGACTTGGAAATCGTTGGAATACTTTAGTAAATCTTAAACATTAAACGTAACCGACAAGGCTAAACCGTACTGTATTTATTGAGATACTTAGACTATGTTGTATTGTTTTAGGGCACTTAGGCGGCGGATTACTAGCTTCTTATTGATTATTACCCGATCTCTTGCCGAGCTTATTTTGTGAGTTATTCGTAGCCCCTTTTCTCTTATTATTTTGGGCTGGAAAGCGTTTTTGAACTATTATATGATGTATATCTTGTATGCCTAGTGTATTAGTATCACCTTAGATTAGGATGCTTCAGGCTTTTGGTAAGCCCCCCTCATACACTTGTTAGCTATTTGCCCACGGTTGCATATATATAGATCTATATGGGTTTGACCAACCCTCATTACTCGAGAGGATATCCCTACGAGTGAATGTTATGGCCGTATGATTGTTTGTTGCCTTTGGTATTGCATCGCCTTAGGATAGGGGAATGTGGTCAGGTTCAGTGTATATTAATCTTTGGTATCTATACTCACACTAGGACTATACATCAAGATATGCTTTTGAAACTTATGTTTATTAAATCTTTTATTGGGTCAAATCTTATTTACTTATTGCGAATAATTCACCAACATTGTGTTGATGTCGTTTTTAACGCTTTTTCAGGAGTTTGAGGATTTATTTGATCATGCCTTGCTTGTTTTGGGATCATATAGCTTATGTGTTTGGAATTCATTTTGTTTGATGTAATTCCTTTATGATCCACGTATTTGACATTTGTTATGTATTCGTATTCATCATTTGGTACTCTTCGATCTTGTATTGTATTTTGTAAACTTTGAGGCATGATTAATATATTCCGATGTTTTGTTTACGGTTGCATGTTGTAATCCTTGACTCTTGATATCTTTAACTGGAACACTCTGCGTTCCGCTTTTAGCGGGGTGTTACATATATGTAATATTTTATTTTAGGGATAATGGAGAGGTTAATTACTTATTTACCCTCTTGTGTTTGTCACGTGGGGTCATTTAACGACACAATTCTAACGGAATTGGACGGAAGGACGATAAATGATAAATTCGAAAAACAAAATGACACTTTATGCTAATTTTTTTTTAAAAAGAACGATATGTGAAAAAATGACTAACCACAAGGACGATTTATGACATTCTCTCTAACAGAAGCGTAGTATAACTTTATGACGACATAAATACTCCGTATATCATAACAAATTATCAATACAATGGATGAATGAATGTTTAAGCTAGATGTTCGTAAAAGGAAAAAACAAGCAACTAGATTAGAGGAGACAAATTTGTTTGAGAATATTGAAAATTGGGTCGATTTGCATTTTATTTTAATACACATTGTATCCTTAATTGTACAATTGGGGAATTTTTCACCGAGAGTCATGATCGAACATGTTCATTTTAACATATGCGTATTAGAATAGCGTACCAGTTAAAATTCTACCCGATAATCACTCAAACCGGATAAAATGTTCATACAATTTCGTTATTTTTATGTCAAATGATAACTTTTGGATAGAACATATATACAATATGAACATTGTTTAATATTCTACACCACAATCACTCGGAATGAAATAACTTATACATTGAAAAAAACGCAAACCTATAATTTCGAAATCAACACTTAATCAATAGATGTACAATTAATTATACACTTAACCCTTAACTTTATTATAATATGTTATTGTAATGAATATACCGCGATATTTCATGATCGAGAAACAGAAAAAACTTAAACTAATATTCCAATGGTCATACATAATTGTTTGTGAATTGATAGGGTAAATATGTTTGGAATACAAAATATAGAAATAAGCCTCTACATATTGCATTAGTATTATGTATTATACACTATTACACTATCAAATGATATAGTTTGATAATCAAAACGTTAAGCCAAGTATAACCCGACAAATACAACTCATGTGATCGGGAATTAGAGGGAGTTCTACACAATCCAACTAGCCAAGTTCAGTGTAAACATGTAGACTTCTATTTCGTTATGTTTCCGCATATTTAATCCCAATCGTTGATGTAAAAAGATAATATCCATCAACTTTGGTGAGAAAATGGTATAGATAAGTAGGTATTTTTTTCCCCCAACTGTTCTCTTGTACTCTCTGTCTCTTTACTTACCTCAGTAATTTGTTATTTAAGTGCATTGATCTAGTTTGAGAGCTAAAGGCCCGAGTGTGTTTGAGAGATTTGGTCAATACAACATACATCTATGATTCTATGGTAATAACTTGAATTAAGACCAAGAAAGAATATGCATAGGTATATTAAAACAAACTAATAATATACCCGTGCGATCTCGCGGTGATAATATTTTTTTAAAATTTTCGATGAATAATTTTATTCGGTGGTATATATTTTATTACAAATAATTTTACGAACGATTAAGATTTTCGGTTTGTAAACATTCAATTAGTTAGAAATTTAAAGATCAACTCAAATTATCTGAATTTTTACTCAATACAATTGATTGTTTTAAATTTATAAAAAAAAGAACTCGATTATTTTAAATTTTTAAGTATATATGGTAAGTGTGCTATAGAGTTATAATTTTAATTATTTAATAATTAATTAATTAAAAGGGTAGTTTAGTAATTTTAATATGCTTAAATTTTAACACTTTATACCCAAATGTTTTATAATGTATAGAGATAAATATATGCCCCATAAAATCAATTATTCCAAAGTCTCATTTCTTTAAAAATATAATGAATGGGGAATAGGTTTGAAATGTTTTTAAACTCGATTCTCAAGCTCAAGTTCAGCATAATGATTTCAGTTTTCTATGTATACTTAGCTTCAAAGTAAAAACCAATACTTATGTTTAAATCAAAATGAAAAGGGAATAGGTTTGAATTGTGTAGTTTTAATTTTGAAAGCATTTGGACATTGCGAATTTGAACTCTACCTTGCACCATTAATGAATGCATCCAAAGAGTATACCGAAAGATGATTTTCAAGTTGGGTGGATTTTTGGTTAGTCGGGTTTCATCATTCACAAAGTCATTCTTGTAACCATAACGAACCGTGGTCTGGGCTAATCATGTTTGGTTAGTCGTGTCGGGTGGTTATTGGGTCAAGTTGGGTAACACGAATAATCAAGGAGTGCAATTTTTATATAAACATAGGCAATTGAATATGAAATTTTGTGACAAGCTTTAGTTATTTAATCATTAAAATGAAACGTAGGAATAAGTAATAATTTGCAAGATTTTAGTTAGTATCCTAACATAATAAAAGCGTAAATTTACCACAAGAAAAAAGTGTTCAAAGATATAATTTGGACAATCACATAACATAATAAACACCCTCATGTGAGAAAAAAGCGGTGTTGGAAACGTGTTTGTAAAGGTAGTCTAATCGAATTTTTACTATTACATGATTATAACAATGGGCAACTAATATAGTGTTCGGAATTTTAAATCTAATTTATTTTGTATATGGTTGTAGAATTTAAATGGGTTGATTGACAATGCACAACTTCAAGAGTTGTTTCAAACTTATGGTACCATATTATCGTGTAAAGTGGAAACGCTTGAAGATGGTAAACGCAAAGAGTACGACTTTGTCCAATTTGATTCGGATGAGTGTGCGAATGCCGCAATTGAGAAGCTTAATGGCACTATCGTTGGAGGCAAAGAAATGTAGTCAAATCATTCAAATGAAATGTAGGAATAAGTAATAATTTGCAATATTTTAGTTACTATCCTAACATAAATAAAAGTGTAAATTTACCACAAGAAAAAAATATTCAAAGATATAATTTGGACAATCACATAACATAAGTTGCATAACAAAAGTAGTAGAAGTATAATTATTATTTGTCATAACATATGCCGATAATAACACAACAAAAGATGGAGTATACATTTGTCCATGATACAATTAGACTAAGGTAGTCGCATATCCATTTATAACCTATTTATCTAAAGTTTCAAAATTATATTTGTTAAGTTTAATTTTATTTACATATTTATTTGTAATCTAAAGTTTTAAAATAATATTTGTTAAAATTAATTTTATTACCACTTTTATTTGTTAGTGAGCGTCTATGAATTGATGTAAACCCCTCGCAAACAAATTTACATCTTAACAAAGAAGCAGGCTATATTATCAAATCCTTAGACAAATAAAGTTATTATATACGAAGCAAGGTTATATTCATATGAAACCAGATTAAATAAGAACCAAATACGAGCCGTAAGAATTATTTTCAGCAACATATTTATGATGCAAAAATGAAAAAAAATAAAATTGTGTTTTAAAATTCATAACTCGGATTAAATTAAAAATTCTTTTTATTAAAAATAGTTATTACAGTTCTTATTAAGTTTTGGTTCATATTTTAAACTCTAGCCAACTACAAGGCATCCACAAACCAATGCACAACATACTATATATTTTTAACAAATATCTTTCGGTTGAATTGTATCGGATTACGGCTAATTGAATTGTACATTTTATTTTCTTCCTTTTTTGTTAACTTACCGAATGGAATTTTAGTTTTAGCCTATGTTTCAATTCATGACCTAAAATGATTCATTGAATCGATAATTCTAGTCACTATACTTTTATATATTTTTTGTACATAAGTGCAGATAATACATTGTTTATTTACTATTTAATATATTATAATAACCCTTTTTCTCAAAACTTAATAAAAAAAACAATAAAACATTGTAGCAACATACTAAGTTATTAGGGGTTTTCTCTTTTTGCTCAAAAATTTGTAGTTAATGTTAACTTTTGATTTTATTTTTCCCTTTAAGAAGGTAAAAACATTTTAGCAACATACTAAGTTATTAGGGGTGTTCAATATTCGAATGCAACTCGAAAAAACCAAAATTCGATTCGAATCGAATTTGAACCTTCTTTAAACCAATCGGATATTTAAATTTCGAATCGGTTATGAAGCCGAACCGATTTTCAAATTCGAATTTCAAGTTGGTTTTCGAATTTATGAATTTTTTTGTCATCCGATCCGAACCAGAATTTATATCATTTATTATATGTAGTTTTTATAAATATGTCAAAAGTATATTGAAATTCATTTTTCTTTTTCTTTTTTGAATTGTTTTTCGAATTTTGTTTGGACTTTTAATTCAATCTTGATTCTTTGTTATAGTAAATTTTAACTATATCTTTTAATTTGGTTTGATTCGAATTCGAGACGGTTTTATAGTTTGAATTTGAATTCAAATCGGTTTTTGAATTCGATAAAAAAAAGTCAAATTCGAAAAACTCTAAGAATCCGAAAACTGACTCGATGAACAACCCTACAAGTTATAATTAATCACATCGCATTATCTAACATTTAGAAGTTGCGATGCGATGAATAGTGAATCACGTAGGTTGGTACTTGTCAGCTGTCAGTTTACCTACTTAAAATAAAATATGTACATTATCTAACATAAAATAATATATTTACGTTTTAGAAATCCGCCGCAAAAAGCGGACAAATTTTCCCGTTTGTAGACATTTTCTAGTAAAAACATTATAGTTTATATTCATATCATAGAAACCTATTTTAGAAGGATCTATTTGATTTTACGATACCGATCTTACAACCATAAAAATAATCTTAAGTAGAATCCCGTTTTATAATCTTATATTTAATAAAATTCTTGTACAAAGAAGTATTATTGTATCCCAAATTAAGATTATCCGGTAGAAAATAAAATTGAAACCAAAATTTCAAAAAAATGACAACTTGGTTTAGAATCTCTAAATGTCCTAATTCTAAATGGGCTAGTTCTAAATGGGCCTCTAATTCTCAACAAATTCCATCGTTCTCTTCTTGAATTTGGCCCAAAATTACTTGTATGAAACACAATAATATAATAACAATATAATATTTATAAATATTATTATTATATGAAATTGTTTTAGATATATCTATACCACATATAAATATTTCTTCCTTAAATATTTAAATTTAAATTAAGCATAAATTTAAATTTAGAGTAGTTTTCTATGTATGAATCTTATTTACGAAACGACATAATATACATTAATATAATTTTATCCCTAATAAGTTTTTTTTTCCGCTACATCGTGCAGGTTTTATACCAGTATTTTTATAAATGAAATGGTGTATTAAGAGTTGAAACATCTAAACAAGAGTCATAATAAAAAAAATCACATCTACTAGTACAAGGTGCATAAAATCAAGGTAATTTTATAACCCTTAAAAAACCAGCTTTGTTTCAATGACTAATTACATATTAGTTCATTTCTCAGTATTTTTACTCTAAAATTCATATCAAAATCTGAATTAACAGTTTTCAAACTTCTCATGATCTTTCTTGTTGCCTAACTGTATATGTATCTCTGGTCGATTTTATCGGTTGGAATGAGCTTGAACCATTGCGTTTGTGGGTTATCCTTACACTCGGAAACATCCTTCAAATCATAATCAAGACATAAACACTTGTCACCGTAAAGTCTCGTGGAATATGTCCCCCCAACTAAACACAAATTGTTCCCTTTGGTATCTTTTGAAGCCAAATGATGTTTTGAGACTGAAACTACATTCCATGAACGATCAGGAGGCGAGCAGTCATCAGAGAGGAGTATTGGACTATCTAACCCGTCGGTTTGTAAGCATAGAGTTGTGTTTGTTAATCTGATTGGACCACCATCTTGTTCGTGATTCCAATGGCTGGCTTGTCGACAATCTGTCATAAGAAGATCACTAGTACTTTTGATTGCTTCAACACATTGACCGCTGTAAGGATGGTACAAGATGTAGGACGTGTTGCTTGATTTAACGTAACCTGTCGTGAAGATACACACGAAGTTAAGCGATTTTACCAAAAAAACAAAAACGAAACAAAGATGCATAGATGTACACTCACTTTTACACAACTTATGTAAACATTATTTTTTGTTCATTGAAGATATTACCTTGATTTTTCGTTTGAGCAAACCGTAGTTTCTTAAGCATTGCAGAATTTCGGAGTTTCTCCCACGTGAAATCGTACATCCCAAATACATCTTCCGTTTCAACGTTCCCTTCTCTAAGCATATAACTTCCCGGCAACTGCCATAATCCCCAATCAATGTCATTCTCAGTCAATGTCGCCAACAAGCAAGTGAAATAACGATTCTCCATCTCATTTCCACCACTTTGATCAATCCCAAATTCACTTAAGAAGAGAGGAATTGGGTTTTCGTTTGACTGAAACAAAAACCCCGAATTGTCCATGAACCATTTAGTGTCGTTCGCACATTTTTCATTTGTTTGGTTAACCCATTGTTCAAGCTGCTCCCCAAATGGGTACCAATGTGCCTCGAAAACTAACTTTTTATCCAACGTTATCATTAGGGATCGGTTTTTCAAGAATCCAAGTTCCGTATCATAATTCAAACCCGAAAATATCACAAGAATATCAGCGTTGTAGTGGTGAATAGCAACCCCGCCTAGTTGCATATACCTATACCAAGAGTTCACGTTTTGACGTGGGCCGCGTAGCTCATTTCGCATACTCATTGCAACAACCTATGTACAATATAACATATCAATAGTCAATAGTTACATTATACAAAATGTTAGCAAATTATGAACAATCAAATGTTAACACAAAATGTACCGTAGGGTTGCCTTTATAACGACGAGCAACATCAACCAAACCATGAATCCACTCGTTAGGTTCAAAATACTTGTCACCGAAAAAGCCATTCCCATCATCTTCACCGCAACACCATTGTGGCATACTAACATGATTATCAAGAACCACCATCAAGTTCCCTTTTCCAAGCTCATCAACAACTGCGTTTTGAGCTTCTACAACCGTCATTTCCAACAACTCAGGATTATTTATAGCGACACCTTCTTTAGCGACACTCAAGTCCCACTGATCCAACGACTCTGAAACAGTTAGATTTGAATATCGAGTATACATGTAAGTTGCCCATGTGAGTCTCACGCAATTAAACCCCATTGTATTAGAAATGTCGGATACAATGGATTTAATAGGCTTTTTGTGTAAACCTTCCGGAATCATGACATTAAGATGTCCCGGCCAGTTTACACATGCTAGTTTCACACGATTACCCGAGTTTTCATCAATAATCCATCGTGATGACGTGGAAAGTGGAAATGAATAAGAGTTAAACACAAAGAAAAAAAGAAGTAAAATACAGTTGGATGGTAAATACATGTTGAAACTTGAAATACTACACGAATACCAAGTTCAAATCCTGTTTGGGACATTTAACGGCTCAAAGAGTCATTATCGAAGAAAAAGAAGAATGTTGAAACTTGAAACTTGGAAATACAAAATGTTTAATGTTTATTTTCTTTAATTAAATAGGTTAGTTTTGTTGACATTTACCGACACTTTTGTATGCTTTATTTCACGGATTTTGCTAGACAAATTTAATTTGGTTTCCTTTTATCTACCAACTGCATATCAAATTTACCAATAAATTGATTCCAATTTTCTTAAAATTATAAAAATGTGAACTGTTATACGTATTCCAAGAAGTAAATTGATTGAGTGTAACAAGAAATTGTTATTGTGACAATCATAGCCTTTTTTACAAAATGATTTATAGGTTACACTTATTCACAAGATTTCATGTATCAAACTGATTTCAAGTTTAAATCTTGTTGAGAATATTTATCGGCTCAAAAAATCATTAGCGAAAAAATTGATACAACTGTAAACAAAAGAAAAATCTAAATTGGAAATATAAGTCCATAAACCTCTTAAATGCTATATAAAATGTTAATGAAAGTCTATTATGGTAATAATTTTCAAAAATTTAAATTTCGGAAGGTGATCGAGGCTGTTTTTCAATATTACAACATTTTAACGTATAATATTTGAACTTAAGATTTAGTTACAACAAAATAGTCTTTTATCTTGTAAAGAATAGGTTATCGTTCGTTTATGCTTCGATCACTAGTCGCATGATAAGTATTTCAACATATCCTACAAACTAATCATTCATAACCGAAATAGGGAAATAATAACTTAAAGTTAAAACACGGTCCGCGCATAACTTATTAAGTGTTTGATTGTCGATGTAACATTTCAAGAGAGAAAAACTAAGTATGTAGCTGACTTAAACAGCATTTTGCTACTTACACAGTTACACATGACAAAATTTGATAGCATTTATGAATACTTATGGATTTACCTAACTTAAACTAGTATTTTATGTGACGGTTTAAGTGTTCAAAAGTCAATTATATATTTATGTCGTCCTATCCACATTGAACATGCTTGTTCATATGTACTAATTAAAGTTTTATTGTACTTTAATATATTTTTATTTTGGATTCGATAATTACAACTCTAAAGGTTTATTATTTTAATATAATAATAAATAAAGTTTTGTTTCAATAACTCATTACCTAATAGTTACTTTTTGATTAAAATCCTCCTAATTTTTTTTTTTATCAGAATCAGGATAATAGTTTTTGAACATGTCAAGCTTCCCCTTATTGCCTAACTATTTTCCGTCTAACATATTGGTTGGAATAAGCTTCAACCATTGCCTTTGCGGGTTCTCGTCACACGTTGAAACGTCCCTCAAATCATCGTC
Organism: Senecio squalidus; assembly: GCA_910822075.1. Classification (NCBI taxonomy): domain Eukaryota; kingdom Viridiplantae; phylum Streptophyta; class Magnoliopsida; order Asterales; family Asteraceae; genus Senecio; species Senecio squalidus. The sequence continues at coordinate 45,881,673 of CAJVGC010000592.1, read as the reverse complement.
AACTAGACATAAACACTTGTTAGTCACAAGTCTAGAAGTAGTGGGATCGACATCTAAACACAAGTTGTTCCCTTGGGTATCCTTTGACGCTAAATGGTGTTTTGAGATTGATACAACATTCCATGAACTTTCAGGACTCGAGCAATTGTTCTGGTCGGAAATGATTGGTGGTAGACCTTCTTTGAAGATTGTTAAACATTGAGTTGTGTCTGTTAATTTGATCGAGCCACCATCTTGTTCGTGATTCCAACGGCTGGCTTGTCGACAATCTCTCATTGAAACAGTTTCACTTGCTTGAACACATTGACCGCTTAAAGGGTGGTACAAGATGTAAGATGTTGGGTTGCTTAATTCACCGTGACCTATATGTACGATTTAAAGGATTATTTTCTTAACTTATACAAGTAGTATGCATAGTTTATTTGGTTAATGGAAGTATAGAAACAATACCTTGAAGCTTCATTTGAACAAACCGTAACCTTTCTAACATTGTCGAATTTCTGAGGTTCTCCCATTTGGCATCGTACATTCCAAAAACATCTTCCGTATCGACATGCTCTTCCCTAAGCATAAAACTCCCGGGCAACTGCCACAAACCCCAATCAATGTCGTTTTCCGCCAAGGTCGCCAACAAGCAAGTGAAATAACGGTTTTCCATCTCATTTCCCCCACTTTGATCTATCCCGAATTCACTTAGGAAAAGTGGAACAGGCTTGTCTTTTCTCATAAACAAAAACCCGGAATTGTCCATGAACCTTTTAGTCTCGCTAGCACAAAATTCATTTGTTTGGAGAATCCATTTTTCAGGCGATTGCCCGAATGGGTACCAATGTGACTCGAAAACTAACTTGTTATCCAAACTTATCGATAGAGGCTGACTTTTTAAGAATCCGAGTTGTGTATCATACGTCAAACCAGAAAAAATCACGAGAATATCGGGGTTCTCGTGATGAATAGCAACCCCGCCTTGTTGCATATAGGTAAACCAAGATGTCACGTTTTCACGTGGGCCTCGTAGCTCATTTCGCATACTCATAGCAACAACCTACAACATTTGGTATAATACTATAACATATCAATATATCAACATTTGTGAAAGTGTCGTTGACACGTTAAATGACATTAATACATAATTACGCGTACCGAAGGATTGTTTTTGTACCGACGAGCAACATCGACTAACCCTCTAACCCACTCGTTGGGATCGAAATACTCGTCACCAAAAAACCCATTATTGTCATCGTTACTACAACACCACTTCGGCAAACTCACGTGATTATCAAGCACGACCATCAAATTCAATTTTCCAAGCTCATTTACGACGACATTTTGAGCTTCCACAACACTCATTTCCAACACTTCAGGGTTGTTTTTAGCAATACCTTCTTTTACAACGGTCAAGTTCCACTGATCTAAAGATTCCGAAACAGTAAGATTAGAGTACCGGGTGAACATATAAGTAGCCCACGTGAGTCGGACACAGTTAAACCCCATCATGTTGGAAATGTCCGATACAATTTCCTTCATAGGCTTTTTGTTTAGTCCCTCCGGGATCATAACGTGGAGATGGCCGGGCCAGTTTACACATGCTAGTTTTACGCGGTCACCGGATTTTTCGTCAACAATCCATCGGGATGATGTGGAGAGTGCAAACGATGGAGAAGGAAATACAAATAAAAGTAGAAGGAAAATATTGGTGGATGTTAAAGACATGTTGAAACTATAGAAAATACTTGATGCATATGCACTATAAATAGTGTGTTTATTTTGACATTTACCGACTGTTTTCAAACCAGTTCCGGTCTGGACCGGTCTCTTTGCATCAGCCCCGTTTTTTTAAGCGGTTCTAGTACTGCCATAAAAAGGCCGTTTTAATTTTCGTAGAAGGTATTCATTTGTGTATTAGAAGCAAAAATAAATTTACAATGTAGTGTTTATTTAAATAAATTTATAAATTAGAGAAATGATCACCTATAATTTTTTTGAGAACCCTTCATCTATTTTAATCTAAAAACTAAAATTAAAAGTAAAAACTCACTTTTATTATATTTTTTTAAATAAAATTATCTTACAAACCGTTAATCGTTAGACGAAACAAAATATACCGTTGCGATCGTCTCACTTTTATCTTTAATTAAAGCAGTGGTGTTATATACTTTCGACGATTTTTTTATGGGTATTGAAATTGTAACGATATGTACATGTTTATTAAAGAGAATTACTATAGAATGTATAAACTACCAAAATTTAGAAAAAAAATCGAATTTTAACTACTTTTATTTTTTCTCGTTTTTGACATAAAATATGATATACTAAAATCACATATGATAATATTATATCATATATGATATTACTGTAAATCATATGTGATATGAATACAAATCATATGTGATATTATGTATGTAAAATTTCAAAAACTCAAAATAAAATAACACACATGATTTTAACTCCAAATATGAATTTTAATACACAACAATGTCATACAATGTATAACCTATATGGACCCGGAAAAAAGTTTGAATTTTGACTATTTTTTATTTTTTCGTTTATGACCAAATGTTGAAATTCGTAAGACAATATTACATGTGATTTGAACACTAAATACGAATTTCAAAACATAGATTTGTTATATTACGTACATTCAACCACAATCAAAAAGAAAAACAAAAAAAAATATGTCAAACTACTGATATCACATGTGATAAAACAGTGATTTATAATTTCAAAACCTGTAAAAAGAACCCGAAAATAAATTTCGTCAAAAGTATATAGAATGAGTGCTCTATAGAAAGAGGAGAAAATACATGTTTTAATGGTGCAATTTATTCGTTTAATACATTTATCGTTTATGAGATAATTAATTTTTAAATAAAAATAAATTATGGTGGGTTTTTAAAATGAAGAGATGTGATTGGTCCTTTTTGTCTCAAGTTTTTTCATAGTCTTTTTTGATCTCAACCCAGACGTTGAGTTTTATAGGAAGAGTAACGAGCTTTATATATGAAATAAGGAACATTGTTGGTCTATTAATATCGTTTATTTATTTTGCAACAACATAAGAAAATAGAAACAAGAATTTAGAAAGAAAAGAAATGGAAAAATGATGTACCCTATAAACTTTATCATAAGAAAAAGGACAAAAGAAAAAAAAAACATAAATACAAAATAGTACCATGATATATTAACTTTGGGAAAAAGCAATCTAAATTTGGTTGTATGAATACATAATAAAGAAACCAAGCTGTATTGCATATTAGCAAAAACAGGAAACTTAAGTTCAACAAGTTAATGAATTAATATTTATACAGTATTCTACTTTTGTTTATTTAAAATTTGATTATTTGGGCAAAACATAGTATAAGAATATGCAAGCATATAACAAGAAAAATTGAATACATAAGTTTGATTTGTTATCATTTTAGTTAGCTTTTCGGGCAATAACAATATACCCATGTTAGTTTTCATTAAATCTTCACATTGTATTTCCTAACAACATGCTTTTAATTTTCGCTCTATTGATGCTAAAACCTGCGGTGTTGACTATTGTTGGCAAAAGTAGACAATCGTTGATGTAAGCTTTTCAAAAAAATATTGTATCTGAAGTAAATCCGTGACAGAAAATATACGTCATTGCTCAAAAAACAAAGCATTGTGAGGAGACGACATCATGAAAAGATATATGTGGAAAATCTCTACGCTTTACGTGTTGTATAAGATGAAAATGTCTTAAGTTAATAGCCTTTTTTTAAACCTCAGTTGGCTATAGTTAACAAAACTTGAGAAAAAAGTCAACAAATTTTATAGCATTTAATCAACTTAAATCTCTACGCTTTACGTGTTGAGTAAGCTTTGCAACATATTCTAATTCTAATGAAAAAGTCAACAAATTTTATAGCATTTAATCAACTTAATTCGTAAATATTTTTTTTATGCAATAATGTTTACATAATTTTTTTGAATAAGGCCATGCATTAAGAACCCCTAAAGGGCAAACGAGCAAATGAAACACACGTCCCGTAATTTTGGTGATCGACTTATTGATATGACGTTATAATGTCATCACAAAAGGTCTCGGTTTTGAACATCCGGATGACAAGAGAAATGGTTCAAAAAGGTCATGGAAATACACCGATTAAGGAGAGTACTCTAAGTCAAAAATCTCGATCTTCTCGGATATTTTAAACAAGGGAAGACCTCGTCGATCGACAGTTCAATCTTTTCCGGTGTTAATTCCATAATAGCATAATATTTCCATCTTCTTGTCTGTTTTCAATTTCATTGTTTTTGACCAAACATAACCTTACTATACGGCAAAAGTTGATGGTGATAGTAAGTTAGTAACCCCACTCTATGTTACCAACTAGATTTGTTGTTGGGGGCATGTGATATTTGTGTGAAAAAGTAATGAGTAAATACTAGTGAAGTGTACCTTGGAAAATGTTTAAAATTTTAAAAAAATTTATGAAATTTTATAACTATTAAACCATTTGAACATTTTTTTTCTATAAAAAATCAAAGATATTAAAAACACTCCCAAAAAGGGACCAAGTTAGAGAACAAAAATTAAATGAAGGTTTACCCAAATATCAAACCGTTTGAACATTAAGAGTACGAGGGAGGGGAAAGAAGGTTATAACGGTCATAGTATTAACCGGGTTTTAACAAAATGAATAAAAATGGGTATGTATGTGAGTTTCTTTGTTTTTAATAGGGTATATTTGTTATTTTAAAGTTTGGTTAGGTATATACGTAATTAATGAATAAGGTTGCTTCTTATAGTAAAATAGGTTGCTTCTTATGAACACAATCGTATAATAAAAACCAAAATGTTAATAAATACCTAAAGAATGCAAAGCAAACAAAGTTATTGAACATAAGACAACAAACTTTGTATGATACAATGTTGTTAATGTATGTTAGAAATTAAAACTTCGAAAGATATAATGTTGTTAATGTCTGTTAGAAATTAGAAAAATAAAGGTAACGTGAAGTTGCAACTATAAATTCTCGCAGCATTTTGTAGATTCTTTCAATGATTGAATATGGACAAATGTTATGTTTAACCGGAAATAGAAAAGCAAAGTTAGAAACGATAGTCGAACAATTATTGTACTATATATCAAAAAGTATACGTAATAATTACAAAAAATGTTTGATATAACATTTTTGAATGGATTTATTTCACTTCAATGTAATAGAAATAATATAATTTTGTAAAACATTACCGACCTCAATATAGAATGCTAATTAGTAGATATACAAAAAGATTCGAAAATGATGATTTGTTTCTCAAGATCTTTTATAAGTAAAGATCGACCCGTCTCAATTAGCTATGGATATTTACGTGAAACAAACTAACCGTTTGTTGATCAAAATAGCTAATAGCTTGACTTGTCATGAACTTGAAAACGATGTTGTATGGTTATATATATTTCAAGTTAAGACAAAAGATATGTATCTGGTTAAGGGTTATATTTAAGATTGTTATTAAAAACCAAATTTGTTTGTTTTTAGTTAGCTAATCAATACTTTTATTTAATATCAGTTCAGTTTACACGAGAATTATGAATAATCATGTTAAAACTCTCAAATCTTGGTGCATTTGTTTACATTTTTTTTCTTTTTTTTTTTTTCTGAAAAGTAATGTGTTATTTATTATAGAAATGTAAATAAATTTTTTGAAAACATGTTTAGATGAGGAAATAGTGTTTTTTATTTTCAAAAAATATAAAGTTTATTTCAAATAAAAAGGATTTTCTAAAAATATGGTAAAAAAAGTAGAGTATAGTTTTTGTTTTTCGTAAAAAATGTTTTAACGAATTTGAATGTGTCTTGTTATTTTTAAATTTTCTTAGTTTTTTTTAGAAAAAAGTATAATTTTCCACCACTAAAAAGTTATTGATAAATCCATTTTCAAACAAATAAAAAAAAAGGAAATGAACTTTTGAATTTGATAAATGATAATATTTTTAACCACTAAAAAGTATGTAATAATTCAAAACTTCAAATTAAATTCAAAATAGAAACAACTTATGTAAGAATTGTATTCAAACAGGCTACATGGAATGTAACTATAAGGCCCATGTTTAACTTAGTAACAATAAGTGGGGAGGCCCACTCAAAACGATTCAATGGTCCATAGTTGAATATAAATTTTGAAAAAATTTGGTCCATCATAAAGATTTTAGCCCATCTAAAACCAAGGATGTTCATAGCTCGAAACCGAAATACCAACAAATCGTACCAAAACCATCCCGTCCCATATAGGAATATTTAATATATAATAAAAGAAGTGCCTTAAATACTACATGGTGAAATAAGGACCCTTATATGGGTTAATTTATTTGATTTCAACCGTTAAATCAAATTGATGATGTCATCAAACACTATTTTTATTTTACATTATTTTATAATACATAATTACACTCTCTATTTAATTCCCATCTCTACTAAAAAGAACAAAATTCTAATTACTTATAAAAATCACTCAATTTAAACTAGAGTTAATTACATAATTGGTCCCTGTGTTTGTTCCAAAACAACGGGTCCAGTCCCTGGGTCGCAATTCCTTCGGACCCAGTCCCTGGACCCTATCTTTGGTTGCACGTTTGGTCCCTCTTCCTAACGTTCGTTTATTTTGGTCGTTAAGTAAATCATGTGCTTCTCACGTGAGGGGTATATAGACATTCTCTATTTTACAGGGATCAATTATGTATCTTACCAAAATCATATTTTAATTTATTTCTTTTTCTTGTAAAGGACTGTTTTTGTAATATTTTTTTTTTTCTTTTTATTTTTTTTATAGCAATTTATTTTTTTTGTTTTATAGTTATCCTCCACTCCCCCACCATCACAAACGATCCTAACGTGGTAGTAGTCCTCAACAACGGCGCCGGATTAATCAAAGCCGGCACCGCTGGCGAACGCGACCCCACCACCATCACCCCCAACTGCACCGCCCGTCCACCGTCGTCGAAAGAGCCTCTCATCGCCGACCAACTCCTCTCCCCCACCTCCGCCGTCCCTTCATTTGCAGCAAGATCCAGAAGCAATGAAAAAAAATTGCTATAAAACAAATAAAAAGAAGAAAAAAAAATCCAATTAGGATACTAAATTTCCAAGCTTTTTCAAAAATCAGGTCATAAAAGCCTCAACCAAAATTACAGATCCTGAAACGAAACATTTAATCAAACAGTTGGTGGGGAAACGGAAGTGGTTTTGGAGGAGTTTAGCGGGATTGTGGTGGCGGTAAGCTTCCTCAACGATTACTAATCTTCGATCTGTTTTCAAATATCACCGATCTATATTTCAAGTTTCTATTTTTCTGATTTATTGATTTTGTGAAATTTAGGTAGTAAATTAAAATATGATTAAGAAATGGTGAAAGAATGGGTGGGAATGAAGAATCTTGAAGACATGATTAAGCGGATAGAATGGTAGTATGAAGATGAATGATGAGGTTTAAGGAGAGCCATTCATTCAAACCTACAGTCCTTTACAAGAAAAAGAAATAAATTAAAATATGATTTTGGTAAGTTACATAATTGATCCCTGTAAAATAGAGAATGTCTATATACCCCTCACGTGAGAAGCACATGACTTACTTAACGACCAAAATAAACGAACGTTAGGAAGAGGGACCAAACGTGCAACCAAAGATAGGGTCCAGGGACTGGGTCCGAAGGAATTGCGACCCAGGGACTGGACCCGTTGTTTTGGAACAAACACAGGGACCAATTATGTAATTAACTCTTTAAACTATGATTTACCTTATTGTTATTTTAAAATCTTCTAATAAAAAATATTAAAAAATGTGTATAAACGTAAAAGTGTTTATATTATTATAACTATAAACAACATGTGTATAAACGTAAAGGTATATATTTTATTATACGTATAACATTTTCTTTTTATAATAACTTAAAATCTACATAAAAATAAAGTTTACGATTCAATTTTTATTTTTTCCCGCGCTATCACGGGACAATAATCTAGTTGAATATAAAACAAAGTAAATTTCGAGCAATTACTGATCATTCAATCACATACACACGTTTTGATTTATTATCTAGTTCTTCTTGAAAATAAAAATAAAATGTAGATAGGTAAACGCAACAAAATAATCAAAAATAACTATTTAGAAGGAAGGACCTAGCTAAACCACTCGCTACAACTTGTATAATTGTTTTGTTTGATCGATTTATTGATCTAAACTTTTGGAATAAATAACTATTCAAAAGTATTATCGAAGAAATGATTCCTAACCAATCTATAATAAGAAATTTACCAATTTCTTAGGGTTACATTATTTACTCAGAATATCTAGAGTTTTGATAAACATAATTCTGAGTGTTGCGATTAAAACACAAAAACATGAGAAAAACTCGTACTCCACGAATGTAGAAATAATTCCGAAAATGTCGAGGATGATTATTAAATACCTACATTTATACATTATAAATAAGTATATTATATTCAAGTTATACAAAGGGGGTAAAATGCAATTAACTCAAACTACATTCCTAAAATATATCAAACCAACACGGTGAAGTAATAGGTTCGGAAATTTCTCCGAACCTGAGGTTAGGAACTTTTTCTGTTTTCTTTCTTATATATAAAGTTCAAACCATTTTCTACTGTTACATAAAATTGCCTAGTTAATGCAATTTGTAAATCCTTTTTAATATTCAGGTCTTGGATATTTCAGTCATCATGTCAAATAACCAAGATTCAATGGCCGAAACCGTGACGGAGAAGAAGATGCATGATCACAAGAATGCATCATCTTCTTCAGATTCTGTTGATGATCGTAAAGTTTCAGCCGTTTCCAATGTTTTCGGTCTCATGTTCGGTGGAAAAGGTATGTAGTTCATGTTACGTTTCTTCGTTTATAATTTGATCTAATTTATAATGTTGTTTGAGATTGTGCATCTATATTAAGATGCAGCAAATGCATTTGGATTGTGCATCTAGATTAGATTCACAGTTCACAAGTCAATGTTTTTGTTCGTTTAGCTTTCAAGTTATGAAAGATTGTTAGCCTAATTAAATTATATTCGTAATGACAAATGTTAAATCCTCCTACTTGTCAATAATTCACGCACCTATAAAAGTGTATCAGGCCCGAGATTTTAGATGCCCCGTGAGAAATATAAAGTATATGCCCCTTAAATATATTTCACACACATATGTAATCAAAAGTAAATGTACTATGGAAATTTTATGTAATAAAAATGTAATTGAGACTACATATACGTTTATAATACAAAAAATTGCCCCTATATAATTCAGGTTCCGTGAGAAACCCCTTAGTGCACTTCATAAGACCCACCCCTCGACCTGATATGATCATACTAATGACGTAGTGACTTAAAAGAAAAAGGTGGTGGAAATGTTGGTATCACACGCTGTCACATGTTTTTTCTTTAACTTTATGACATATAACACAGCTGATAAAGAATAAAGATATTCCCTAATATGATAGTTGAAATCTTATATAGGGACATCTTGTCTAACTTTATCTTACAATGTGAAGCTGCTGATGTGTTTTTGTGGCGGGACAAGAAGGTATCGGCTGGGGTCCTATGTGGAGCAACCGCTATTTGGTTGTTATTTGAAGTACTGGAGTATGGTTTGCTTACTTTGGTTTGCCACGGGTTGATCCTTTCGCTCTTAGTATTGTTTCTGTGGTCTAATGCCTCAACCTTCATCCAAAAGTGAGTTGCTTCGTGTTAAATTCTTTCACTCAGAATCTAATTTTTGTTTATTGCTAACTACCATATTCTGAATTTCGCTCGATGTTTTTTCCAGGTCTCCACCAAAGATTCCAAAAATTGTGTTTCCAGAAGAACATCTTATCCAAACTGTATCTGCTGTTAGAATTGAGATTAACCGAGGTCTGGCAGCCTTACGGGATGTTGCATTGGGAACAGATTTGAAGAAGTTTCTATCGGTAAGCTGACTTCCATATTCGCAGTTACAAAGTAGCATATCTTAGTTTTGATCCATGTTTAAATCCGTTAAATTACTTATTTGCATATATACATGCTATTGTTGACCAGGTTATTGCTGGCTTGTGGTTCGTATCAATCGTAGGCGGGTGCTGTAACTTCTTAACATTGGCCTACACACGTAATCTTTTTACTGCGCAACTATATATTAATTTCTATCGGCTTTAATTATTAGTTTGTTCTTGTTAATAAAGTTTATATGGTTGATGCAGTATCCGTGTTGGTCCATACTGTGCCTGTGATTTACGAGAAATATGAAGATAAGATAGATCCAGTTGCAGAGAAAGCATGGATTGAGATCAAGAAACAATATGCAGCATTTGATGAAAAGGTTATCGGTAAGATCCCAAGGTCTTTGAATGACAAGAAAAAGGCATAGGCCGAGGCTACAATTTCACTGTTTGGTTAGAGGTTTGTGCTTTTAAATGGCTGTGAAAAATACTATTACTGGCTTTAAGTTTACATACGTGTTTTTTTGTTTTTTTTGCGATTCCGGGTATGCATTGATTTTGTAAACCCATTGACCGATTTATGGTTTTATTGATACAGAGCTCTAGTTTCTGTAGAATTGATCTTGTAGTTGAATTATGGTAATGGCAAAATGCGTCGATAAGAAAGAAAACAAACGTATTTATAACACACTCACAGGAATAATCATTTCAGTATACACTTTACACAGCCGACAAAGTGTTACATTTTGTGTTTTCATAGAACAAACAGAGAAAAGAAAATAATACAGTAATAATACAACCGGTTTTCCCTTCAAAGAGGGTCTCTCGTATACTCCTAATAACCCACGTGACTGACCCAAGTGTTGATACAATGTGGTTAACCATAAACCCTTCTTTATGAGCGGGATGTTAGCGTATGTTACAAATGGTTAAAATTTAAGAAGGGTTCATGCTAATTAATAGTGTTTGGGAAATTTTGTGGTTTGGTTAAGTTACTTACATATAAAGACAACCGAAGAGGTTTAAGCAAGAGGTGATGAAACTTACAGGAAGTAAGTTAACTGCTCTTTTTTCCTCGAACCTCCCTCTCCGAATTGATCATTCCATTGCTTCAACTCACTCATTATTGATCCCTCCGCAGCAAAACTAGCCGCAACCTGTACACGAAGGGAGGTCAGTACATATTTTGAAAATTTTCTTAAAAAAAAACGAGTAACAGTTAAACGGTGTAAAACGGATCACTGTTATAGATGGAGAGAGAACCTGGCTTTTGGCTTCCCTGAAGTCCTTTATATTGAGTGGCCTGATCGTAATCACCCTCTGCTCTGTAGTTTCTTCGGGAGAGTCATCACAACCAGTCTCAGCTTTGATTTTTTTCGCCTTCAGTTATAAATACGCAAATAGCAAATATGAGAAAGTTGAAGCAAAAAGCTAATGACACTGATTTCAGTGTGTTACGAACTTACAATATCCTTTTTTCTCTCTTGCTGAATTAACTCTCTAACAGGTCGATAAGCCGCAGTAGTACACAAGTTCTGTAATTCGAAAAAGGACCTTTGTTAACCACGAGTTTGGATAATAAATAATGTCCCGTGAAGAACAGAGAATATTACCTTCAAATCACTTCCGGAAAATCCTTCTGTCATGTTGGCAATCTCTCTAAAGTCCAAACTCTCACTGACACTTTCTTTCGATAAAAGAGTTTTCATGATTGTTTCCCTCTGATCTACAGATGGTAGCCCAACCATTATCCTATTCACCACATAACACGTTAATTATGAGATATAGGAGGTCGATAACTCTAAAAGAGTGTATACAATGTTTACCTTCTTTCAAAACGTCTAATTATTGCTTCATCAAGGTCAAATGGTCTATTAGTTGCAGCAAGAACAAGAATCTTTTCACCATTTCTAGATAATAACCCGTCCCAATGGGTCATGAACTCATTCTTAATCTTCCTCATAGCTTCATGCTCTCCACCTTTTCCTCGTGAACCAAGCATGCTATCAACTTCATCCACAAATATAATAGTCGGTGAGACTTTAGCAGCAAGAGTAAACAATGCCCGGACATTCTTCTCATCTTCACCGAACCACTTTGAAGTAATGGTAGACATTGAAACGTTAATAAAGCTTGCTCCAGCCTCATTGGCAATGGCTTTAGCTAGCATAGTTTTTCCAGTTCCCGGAGGGCCAAATAGTAATATTCCTCTACATGGCTTTAAAAGGCCTCCCACGAATAAATCTGGTCTTCGTAGAGGGAGCATTACGAGTTCTTGAAGTGACTCTTTTATCTCACCCAGTGCTCCGACATCAGCAAAAGTTACACCTATCTCGTGTGCTGGTATGACTTCAGGCCTTATGCGTTTCTCAAATTCGTTGTCTGGAACTTCCTGAAAAATTAATACATAAAACCTCCTAAGCCAATTTTATACGGAAAATTAGATTACTACTGAAACGTTATAGTAGTTTTTGTTATTATACTTGATGCGCTATTATTTGAAAACATAAAAAAATCTTGGACATCAAGTGTTTCTGGTCAACTCCCCATACGAAAAGAATTGCTCATTTTCGGCCCAACGGTATTTTTTTGTTAAATTATGAAATAAATGACAAGAAGTCGGTTCTTGGTAGACAACAAGAGCATTTTTTTGAAAATGTTCGACTTACTGGAGCTTTTGCCGGCGGGGGAGCAACATTCTCATCGTTCTTAGGAGCTGATGTTTCTGCTACACTAGGGGCTGCGGTTTCAGGTTTTGTTTCTGATTTTGTTTCAACAGCACCTGTCCCAGTTGATTCCTGTAATACATGTTTAATACTCGAAATCAAAACTAATTCTCATTTTTAATCGTCAAAAAACACAATAGAGCACTAACCGACGAGGGAGGATTTCCTATAGGTTTAGTATTATCATGGAACATACTCAATCCATGCGCCAAACTGCTCCATTTCGGTAAGAAATAGCAAAGTATGTTATATTAGATGGTTCAAAAAAACATTTTATAATATATATTAATCTGACCTTCGAGCAGAAATAACTAATCTTCCGTTTCTGTAATCAGGATTCTTAGTATTTGATAGATGGTGAGAGATTGCCGACACGACAACTTCATCAATATATCTGCTCATAACCATTGTGTCAGATACACATATGCAACCAAGATCATCACATTCGAGATCATTAGCGGCCAGCACTTCACTAATATGATTTCTGTTATCTTGAAACTGGATCATCTTCATGTCTTCTTGCAATTGATTCTTCCAGTTAACGAGATGGATTTCCTCTTCAGGAGGTTGGATATCGATGGTGTATGGGAACACAGAGGTAATCCTCTCATCTGATATATTGTAGCTTGTATCAAAATCCGCAACTCGTGAACCTAGGATTAGTATTGGTCCAGACAGTTTTTTTAGCATTTTTTGGAATAGGATGTTAATCCTTTGAGATTTTGCTAGAAATTGCTCAGCGTCTCGGATATACAATACGACAGGACTGTTGTTTGATGTGTTAGTCAGAACCTGCAAGCGTAGGGAAAAAATATATTTATGTGTATTGTAGGAAAGGAACTGCAAGCACACATGATACCTTGTACAGGGTTTGTACAAAAAGCTTCTCATCAAAAGACCAGCTGCTTGTGCGCCTAAGCGGAGCTGAAAAAAAAGACAGTGTCATAGCTTACCAGAAGCAACAAAAGAAAATTCTTAATTATTAAGGTATATAACGTAAAAATCTAACCAGAACAATATCCTAATGCTATAATGTTTTAGTTTTGATCATTATATTTGTGTGCGATAAGGACATCATATAGTAGCTTACCTGGATTTGCGGGAGCATAGTTTGAAGCGAGCTCATTCATATTAGCTGCAGTAGATGCATTTCGCTTGAGATTTGGGGGAGCTTCAGGCCCTCTGCAATTATAAATACACAAATAGAACACAAACTTGTAGTAGAGTTAATATTTCAATTATCAGCCAATGATATATCATATTTCATACCTTGATCCAAAATCAGCAACACTGCTTTGTCTGCGTAATCCACCTGCATAACGACTATCCAACATCAAACGGACAAGAATAACAGAAACAGGAAATTAGTCGATGACACAACAACATTAAGAATTATAAGATTCCTTTGAAATGGAGACATTCCTGATTCGAATAAACTTAACAAATGAGCTTAAATAAATACCCTTTCTTTCTGGTTTGGGTTGAATCACAGATTCGAATAAGCCAGACATTCGTGCCAAAGTTGTTTCCGAAATAGACCTTTTCAAGGACTAGAAAAATAGTGAATTAGTAAAAGTAGTAATCTTATTTCCAAAACCGGGCAACTTGCTACAGTAAATGCACCCCGTTCAATAATAAACAGAAAAAGATAGGAAGAAGAAAAGGTATTCCACATAATCCAATTCAAGAAATAAGTCGTTACAAAGTGGTAAAAATGCGTACACTTGCTTTTGCAGAAGCTCCGTATTTGCTTTGAAGCTGACATAAAGAATGACCATGATTAGTTAAAAGTATAAACTAGACAATTTTTCTATCGACACACTCACCTTAAGTGAAAAATCTGTAACATCCAGCAATAGCAACTTGGCTTCAAAATTGTTAGCCAACGCTTTAGCGAGCATTTGCTGATAAAGTTCTTCAAACCAACAACAACAAGTCAACTTAGGATATCATGTGGGATCTTTTTTAAGCAAGACAAACAGAACAACCGTAAACAACTAACCAGCAGGCCCAGATAACAATATAGTTCGACTTGCAGGAGCAAGATTCCTTGTGTGCTTCGAAAAGTCGATATTTTTTAAGTAAACAAAGCCAGCACTCGTAAGTAGGGTCCTTGTCTGCTCACTGTTAAAACAATCAACAAAAAATATTCATTATAAAGCAAATAAGGAGGTAACTTAAAAAATTGAATGATTTAACTCCACGGTAAGGATTTAAAACGCTTATGACACTTGACAACCGGTGAAAAATTAAATAACGAATAATAATCAAATAATAGGTTATTCCTTGATCGTTGCATGATATAACAGAATTTGATTCTCGAAGATGTTATTATGCTCATTTTCACATTCAATAACCATAACTTTACAAAAGTATGAACAAACATTCTAAAGCATTAATAATGAAATCAAACGAAAATCATGTCACGAGAGTAAAATTGCAAGAGGACCATCATTACCTAAGATAATATGGAAATTCATTGAAGGTAACATTACTCTCTTTACCATCCACAATCATACTAAGAAACTCACGCTCCATAATTTGTGGCGTGACACCATTTGTCGTCGAATCATTCCCACTCGTCAATCGGTTCACCGTCTTCCCCACTCCAAGTCCTACCCCTATTCCTATTCCTACACTTAACGCAGACACAAATGCGCCTTTTTGATCCATCTTTCCCCAATTTCAAAAATATCTCTTTCAAAATCAAAATTTATGTACAAACTATCACCAACATTGATACATAATTAGCATTACCTATATCAAATCATATGACAATGAAGAAAAAATAGTACAAAGTAAAAAATTTACGATCCGAAATGTGATATGTAAAAAGGCAAGTTTACCTAAAATTTGCAGTTATTGATGGCCTCTATATGTTGATTTATATGTGTACAATATAATTTGTGATTTCTATGACACATAAATTATGGATGATAGATACAATGTGTTTCTATATCTATAATTATGTAACAGGTGTTTGTATTTCCTCTACATAGTTTTTGGTTTTTATGTACAAAATGTTTCAACACATACACAGAACACAGGTTATGTTTAGTAATTGAAAAATATTGAAGAAAATGAGTGGATCACCTTATAGAATGGAGAATAAAGAGGTGGTTAACGGCTGCGGAGATTGGCGGTAGTTATAAGTTGGTTCCCGCCATAAATTAGTTATTAACTCATTTTAAATCTAAGTGGGTGTTTGTTTGAGCGGTTATTGATATTTTGGTTTATGTTTTATAAGCCCCGATTTTTCGGCTTATATAAACAATAATAAGCCCATAAATGGTTATATAAACCGAAAAATCTAGGTTTATGAAACATAAGCCGAAATGTTAATAAGCCATAAGCTCCTTATATAAGCCAAACAAACACCCCCTAAAACTAAAAAATGCGGGGGCGTCCCTACCCAAAAACGTGTTTATTCATTTGTTTTATTTAAATTAATACGTTTTTCTCATCAATAGTGTTGGTTATGTTCAAAATTTCTCACGACCATTTCTTACCATGGAGTTAGGGTTGGTTTTTCAGTTTCATTTTCATATACACAACACACATAATTTTAATAGTGTTGTTTTGAATCTCGTGCCTTAGAATTAGAGCGGAAACTTTGTAAGTATTATTATTATCCGATTGTGGATTTTGTGATACCAGAGGCGGAATTCTTTGATCTGAAAGTGTTCAAACACGATCATGAAATAATATCTAGACTTTTAACGCTTGTTACAGTGTTGGTCTCCTATTTCGGACCCCGATTTGTACCCAATCACTAGAAAGTTGCAGAATGACTTTCAAGTGACTTTACGATGATGAAACACACAAATAACCGAATGTTTGATATTATTAAGCTAACGTAAAGGCTTACGATACGAATAATATCACAGACAAACGATTACAAAGACCTTAGACCGTTCAAAGTGGTGTTACGCAACTCAAAGGCTCGGGTAGCGCAACACTCTGTTTCTATCTCTAAAACGGTTGCATTTATGACTGGTGGTTGAGATATTTATAGTACTCACCTAACTCCAAATCTCTTACGCAACCGCAACACCCGGAGAGGGTGTTGCACATCGCAAAAGTGGTGTTGCGCAATAGAGGTGTTGTCTCCGCAACACTTACGTAACAACCCTAAAATGCGCGAAATACTTTACAACTTGATCTATATCAAGCTAGGCTTCACTACATGTTCCTAAACTAAATACAAGAATATTCTCCAACATAGAGCAAGAAATCCAACAACATTTAAGGAAAAAACTATCTTTGAAATTTTAATTTGAAGTCGGAACTAGTTTAATAGAATTTTCTTTATAATTTACTTCGGAAATACCATTGTGATCATTTTGTTTCTAAACTGATATCAGTTTTCAACATTTATGTATGAGGGAGAAATTTGCATCCGTTAAGGTATGGTTGAAGAAAATTGAATTAGTTAAACATCAAGGAGAAAATTCTTATTACTTCAGGAAAGGAAAAAGGAATTACAAAACCCTTTATGGATTATAGATTTAAGAAACATAAAGCATATTAGATCAATAATCACATAGTGTTTAACAAACGGTAACCCCACGACTCAAGCTCTTTGATATTCATAGTTCTAATACAATGTGGAATAAGATTTAGTAACACTCATACAACTTGATATCCATTTTAAGGCGAAAATACGCTAAACCTTCTACATCATCGCCACTAACAGTAACAATTCCCCGGGTCATAAAGAAAGTGCCCGTGCCACCAACAACAGAAAAATCCCTTGTCTTCTCCACGATCAAATCCGCACCCATAATATTGAGTGTACCTTTATGTTCAGTAGAATTGAAAATCAATGTGAAGGCAAACCAAGCGTTGATATCGTTCTTCGTATCATAAAAGTAAAACCCTTGAGCTCGGGCCGCAGGAGAAGATAGCAAGTGGTTGTCTTTGGTCATAGGATCATCAAAGATGATAAGCTTTCCAAACACCAAATCTCCAAGATTCGTTCTATTCACAGCGACAGCTGATGTGGCGTTTGCGACATTAGTGCCATTGAAGAGTATGTCGTGGTAGTAGAGCACAATTCTCTTGCAAGGTTTCCTTTCGTCTAGTTTTTTTGAATGAGCAAATATGATTAAGAGTGATAAGAGAATGAATAGGGTGTATTTGTGAATTATTTGTGCCATTGCCAAATTTTGTGTTGTGTTCAACACAATGCCTTTCGTTGTTCAATATATATAGTTGCAAAACACTTCTTATGATAACAAGGATAGTGTGCGGCTCAACCCAAAGTTGCGGGTAATTGATTAATTAGATATGTATTGCTACCAATATATAACATTTCCTTTCTAAGTTTAACTTCAAAATGTCACAATTGTCCTTTCTTTCAGTTTTTAGGAGAAACTCAAACTAATCTACGAGGTTCTATTGTTTGTTTCAAGGTTTAAATTTGATGATCGTATGGAAGATACGGTAAGTCATCACTTTTTGTTTACCATCAAACATAATAATCTCGGAAAGATACTCTAATGCTTGGTAATTAATACAGTAAACGGTTTTAAGACCTTAGCGCTCCATAACACATACATTTAACTAGGACCGGCAAATGAATTTGGGTGGCCCGATGTGGTGATCAACTAAGATGCCCTAAAAGTGAAGAAAAATAAATCAAATGCGATAAAACAAATTAACATAATTTGAATTTTAATAATTATTTATCATTTTTAAGAAATTTATTGAACATAATTCGAGAATGATTAATTTTTAGACCTTATTTAACTAATAAACAATTTTAAATCAAAATTTTATGATAAGACATGTAAAGTTTGGAGACCCTAAAATACGGGGTTCCATACAATCGCACATGTTGCACGTATTTTAATTAACCGTAGACGACTTTTGAACCACTAACCTATATTGATTGGGAGAGTAATGCAGTAATGCTGTTGTGTGGTAGGTAATACTTGATAGTTATAGGTGACTCGAAATAGAAAACCTTGACTAATGAAATATTGACATTTCTTGAAATTATTTTTTTGTTTCCAAAATTATTTACTTCTATAATGAAAGTGGCAGTAGGGTTAAAAAGAAAAGGATATCGTTAAATTAAATTAATTGATATTGTCCTTACGACTATAATTAAGATTTTCAAAAATTATAAAATGTTGTATATAAGAACGGTTATCTCAAAATAGAGGAACAATTATTTAAATAAATGACCGGTTATTACTAAATGTATAAGATAACTAAGTATGTTTAAATGTATTAGACATTCCTCTAAAGATTACGTTTAGCAAAATTCAAAAAAAAAAAAATTCTAACTAAGATATTAGGTGGACCAAGTCTTTAAACTACGACGAACTAAGGTCCTATGCAAATGCGCTCCCAGTGTCGATCTGATTACACGAGCTTGCTACGTTATAGCATGCGTCGCCTAAACGAGCCAGTGTGAAGAAACGTGACTCTTGTTCAAATTCTATATTGATATATAGAGTTGTTTATATCGTATTTGTTCAAAGCATATATCGATATGTGAGTTTTTTTTATATACGATACGTGTTAAAATCCTATAATGTAGTAATGTCTTGTAGTGTATACATATGAGAATTGTGGTGATCTTAGAGTTATAAATTATATGGTTGTAAACTTTAACTTTAACATAAATTAACCAAAAGGTTATATAAAAGACCATTTCCCAAGAATCATGTGATCAAAAATAAAAATAAAAAGATAAAAAGTATATGATATTTATTGCTAAAGAAAGTATCTTAATTAATAGTTGCGTATTTTTTTTATCTTTTTTTTTAGAACGACAATTTTAGTGACTTGGGAACATCTAATTGGACTGTATGCGACCCACGGACTATACACCAAAGTTAGTTACATATCTTCTAATATTCACCTAAGGAGAAAACCCAGACGGAGGCTCGAACCCAAAGTTAGTTACATATCTTCTAATATTCACCTAAAGAGGAAACCCCAGACGGAGCTCCCCTAGAAGAGGACAACCTCCTACCAATGAAACAAACCCTCATTGTCTTTGTTGTTAAGGCTTATTAAAAGATTAAGATTCAATAAGTTCTAAAACATAAGCTACCTGAAGTAGCTTATGAAATGAACTTGAGTTTATTTTAAATAAAAATATATAAATAGCCTTTATACTAATTAAATAACATATTTTTATATATTAGTTTATGTCTTTTTACACTAATAATTAAGCTTTAATTCCAACTATTTTATCAAACATTTTTTTCATCTTCACATATAAATTTAAACTTCAACTCAAGCTTAACTCAAGCCTGGCCCTATATTCAAAACTTAAGTTCCAAATACGAATAGTACGAGTACGAATAGTGTAAGTTATTATTAGAAGAGAAATTAAATGTTTGGGGAGGGCCCATTACCCAACGAAGATATGCCATAAATATATGCACATGGCTTGTCATAAAACATTTATTGAAATAAACATACCAAAACGTTAAACTAAGCGCGAATTAATTTATTTTACGTAAAAATAAAACATATATTTATCAAGTAAAAATTTATTGATCTACTTTCACTACAATAAGAAAAAACTATTGGCTAAACGTACATAACAACGCTATATTAAGTGCGCTATACGGTATGGTATACATTAGTCGCTATAGACAACGACGAAAGTAAACATGTTTGTTATGTTTCGCTATTTGGTAGAAGGTTTTTATTTTCTCCAAAGTATCCAAAGCGAAAAATGAACCACTCCGTCTAGGCTTTTTCGAACAATAGCTGACGCTTACAAAGAGTCTGGTAAGGTGATGACGACTCTGATGTATAAGGAGTTGCTGCTATACAATTTCCACCACTTTTTAATATATTGCCACAGTTCTTTCCCGGTCTTGCATCTTGTAAAAATCTGAGTTCCGTTGTAGATCATTGCCACAAAGTGGGCATTTAGTGGAATGCAATTCGACTCCTCTTTTAGTAAAGTTGAGTCGAGTGGGAAGAACCCCATTAGTAATTCTCCACGAATATAGTAATAACCGATGGTTCGGTTATTGAATTTTAATTAACCGTAGATTCCAGTACGGTTAGGGAATACCTAAAACTGATCCATATGAACTGAACCGATCTAAAAGTCTTTTTCCAATGTATATATTCATTTTCTTAGTGGAACTTAATTGTAAAGATGTAGATTACGAATATATCCACAATTTTGTTATTTTATCGATTATTAATTTTTTTAATTAATGTAACACATAATAAATGAGTTTTGTAACACATTATCAATGGAGTTGGTTAGCTTAAAGCTCGATCGGTTAAGTATTGGCTCGGAAATTTGTCATACGTTTTAACCAGCTCTTCCTTTCGCGTTGTTGAAAGGAGAGTCTAACTTTGTCATTAGTGTATCGATTAAGTTCAAGTGGTTTAGTTTTTCAGACTTTGAAATTGGATTGAGTTATAATCGTATTCTTAGCGTTTTAATTATTTTGGAAAGTGTAGTTGCTTGGTAATTTTATTTCAGATGACTAGTATTCATGCTAACTTTGTTGCCATAATTTTTTTTTATCCAAACCCAATATTTCTCTGTGTACTTATACTTGATCTTATAAAAATAACAATTTGAATTCGCAACTCTTTTAATCGAAAATTCTTTTTTCTTTTTCTGGGTTTTATGCAAACCCGGTTGAACACATTAAATCGAGATGAAACACCAAACTTTAACACACAAAATTGTTGTTTTGGTGTGTGAAAGACAACAGTAGCTGATTAAATCAACAAACCAAAACAACTCGATAATGATTTCACGCTCGGTTTTATGCAAGCCCGGTTGAACACATTAAATCGAGATGAAACAACCCGCTAATGATTTCACGCTCGTCTTTCACACACCCTAAACCCGTAAAAATCAGTTACCGTCGTCTTTCTCTTGTTACTAGTTTAAGTGGTATTAAATATTATGTTTTTTTTTTTATCACTTTACACATTATTTATTCGTGTGTCCTCTTCGTCATAAATCCGATGTGTTTGATAAATTTACACTGATTTAATCCGCTGTTGATTAAATCAGTTACCAACCCGCTCTGATACCATATTGATTTGTATAGAACTCAATCGATGATTTCTATTAACATGAGAAGTAATAAAGTACAAAGATGGGCCTTTAAGGCCCGATATACAAACGGACTAAGCTAATCATAACAGAGTAACAGACTACTACATAATAACAATAATACACGATATACATACTCTAACAAAAATCACGATGAACATCAGCAAATGGACATACACACCACTAGGGCTTATCAAAATCAAATTGGTTAGGGTTTTTGATTCATAATCTAGTTAAAGGAGTGTTTGTTTCATAATATTGAAATCATAAATGAAATGCTTTAAACGTTTTGTGTTTAGCATGTGTTATTGGCTTATGAAAATAAAATCGCGTGAAATCATTAGCGGGTTGTTTTGGTTTGTGAAAGACGATGGTAACTGATTTTTACGGGTTTAGGGTCAAGGGGGGAGCTTTGCCCGGAAGGGGAGAGAGCAAAAGTGAGCTAAAAAAGGTATACAAAGTAAGACCTTTTCAAATGATATGTGTTAAACTAGACGCTGTCCTTTTAACATGCGGTCCGTCCTTTCTTTTGCATGAAAGGCAAGTGCACATCTTTACATTGTTAATGGTTTACAAAGTTCTGTGTTTTCAAATGATATATAAAATGAGCCCATGAGAGTTCTTGTACGAAATTTTCGTCTTTAACTAAAACATATGCACGCGGAATAATATCACAGAAAGAAATCACGTCAATTCTAAAAAGAGAGTTGAGACTGAAAAAGTAGAGAATAATGAATTCACCGATACCGATACAGTATGATTATAGAGATCGACAAACGAGTACACTCAAATACCTTAAGACATTATAGTTTTAACAATATTAGATTATCATTAATGTAGAACCTATGAGGATGAACGATGCAAATCAAAAAGTTTGACAAGTAACCATACCAACCCATCTCATTAAGATTAACGCCCAACTAGTTAAGACATATAATAAAACATATATATTACATCACTTAGTACTAAGTGTTGGGGTTGTACGGATCTTATAGTCAACGTTGTATCTCTAACCTAGCGGAAATAGATCAAAGATTATCTAGCGAATATGTAACCGTCGGAAACGAGATCAAACCAATGATAATTGATAAGATCGGACCTAAGGAAGACTATTCGGATGATTGTTTAGACTTTACTAAACGTTTGGAACAATAAACCACGGAGCAGCAGCACTTCGTCGCACACACAAAAACCTAGCAAAAAAACCTTACCGAATGCTGAAACCCTAAGCTGTATATATAGGCCCAGCATTCCATTCGTACGAATGAGTATTCATTCGTACGAATGAGTTTCTATTCGTGCGAACCACATCTGGTTCGTACGAATGAACAATATTAGTAAACAAACTGTTTAACTTCCCATTCGTGCGAACGTAACCTTCATTCGCACGGATTCATCCTTATCCGTGCGAACGAGTTTGAATATCATTTAAACATCACAAAACACATATTCGATTAATTTATAGCGATGTAAACATTCAAGTTTATAACCAATCAAATATTCAATACCGATATTCAATCACACAATACAAAGACTGATATAAATGTTAATTACATACGAATCTAGTAACTACATAAATGTACCTACAAACTCCCCCTAGGAACTAGATTCTATGTCTTCAGTCTTCAAACTATCTGCTGCTTCTCAAAACACCGCTTTGATCTGCCCTCTTATGCATGAATCTTGTATATAAAACATACACGTACAACCTTGTTGAAACGCGCCGCTTGATCCAAATCTTTGACGTCGCAGAATATAGGTTGCAGATACAAAGCGTAGATATCATCATCTGTTAGATTTCTAATCCACATCGGATCAAAAATTCGCACTGCTTCCCAAACTCCTTGGTGCTCTAACACGATGACTGCTTCAGTGGTTCGATAATCATAATACCACCACTTGAACTTTCTCCAAAATCCAGTCTTTATCTCTCGAAGTGGAAGCTTTTCCATCACCTTTGGCGCTTGATACTTGACATGCTTCACAGCTTTACCCTTTTTCTGGTTCCAAATGTGGGAAATCTGTGGATACTGCGGCCTTAGTAGCTTCCACTTAGTTCTGAATTCATATCTGAGCGTGTTCTCCAACCATCTTGCTCTATCATCTTTTTCACTGTAAAGCAATTTAAGACGTGCCAGTTGCATCATATCAAAATATGGCAATGTCTTCAAATCATGAACTTGATTGAAGTAATCTATTCCTCGTTCACGTTTCACAGCATACACATTCAGATCCTCCAAATACGCCCAACTGATTATTTGACCTTCAGTTTTTGCTCCTTTTAATGAATAACATTTTGTATACGCAGGTTGAGCATCTTGACGAGGTGGACGTATACAATCCTTCACAGCTTGACGCCATT
Source organism: Senecio squalidus (assembly GCA_910822075.1). Classification (NCBI taxonomy): domain Eukaryota; kingdom Viridiplantae; phylum Streptophyta; class Magnoliopsida; order Asterales; family Asteraceae; genus Senecio; species Senecio squalidus. The sequence continues at coordinate 45,857,563 of CAJVGC010000592.1, read as the reverse complement.
CAGCTTTCTTAGCGTCCAATTCTGCTTGATTTAGCGTCGCTTGACTAGCAGCTGGATTGTTATTTAATTTCCGAGTGAGATCTTCATCGTCAACATCAAAAACCGCATCATCTCGTAAATCATTAGCTTGATAGATAGGTTCAGTTGACTCAGCATTATTCTCGAACTCTATCTCTTCATCATCACCATCAGAATCGGGAGGATTTAAATCAGAAACAGATGCAGATTCGTCAGATGTAGCATCGTCGGGATTCATCGCGATTAATGCTGCAATCTGTTCTTTAGATAAGCTATGCATAATTTCTCCCTCTTCTAGATCGGGGTCAATGCTGAACTGTATTACCCCCTGCATATCCAAAATGTGAGTTAAATTGGACTTTCTAAAAGAAATGGGAGCAATATCGTACTGGGATTCACTATGATGTTCTTTACCAGCTCCCCCAGACGCTGTGCGTTTGCTATCTGCACCAGCCGGTTCAGCAGATTCATCGGCCGGTGCTTTGATTCTGTAAATTCCATCATCATCAGCCTCCATCGACTCCATCGATTCTAGTATTGCTTTGTTGGCCGCTTCCAGATAGTTGATCTTATCTTGAAATACCTCCAACTGCTTGTTCTGATTTTCAATCAACTTGTCTTGATCAGCAATCCTTCTTAGCATTTCAGCTTTCTCAGCTTCCCTCTCAGCTTCCCTTTGCTTCATTTTCTCAATCATATTCTTCATCTCTTCGTCCTGTTTTCTCTGATTCATCATAACCTCCAATAACAAAGCGTTTACAGTCGCGAGTTGAGCAGACTCAGATGTTGACCCTGACGATGCTCCACCAGCTGTTGGTGTTATTGTTGTTGCAGGAGTCATGACTGGGATGCTTTGATGTTGCTGAGAAGTCACAGGAGAAGGAATTGGAGTAGTTGTGCTTGTAGAGAGTTCACTTTGTTTCACCAGCTTGAGACGCTTAGAGATTCTCCCTTGGACAAGATCTGCCAGTGACATTCTAGCTTTCCGTTTCGGTACCGAAGGAGTCGCCTCAGCACTTGCAACCGTATCATCTTCATCTACTAACTCAAACTGAGCTGATGGCGCTCCAGTATTGAGAGAGTTAGCAGATATCACTTCCTCGTCTGAATCAGCTTGAATAGGAATCTCGATATTTTCTTTATCTGAGTCACTGTCATCGTTTCTCCATTTCCTTTTCTTCGGACAAACGTAATCAGGATTCGCGAGATGTCCAATCAGCCTTCTCTCCGGAGGTGTTGGCTTGTTCTTGTAGCTAAGCATGCGTCCCATAGTGATGTCACTCATAGTTTCTAACTTGACCACATCTTCTTCAGTCTTCTGCAAGCCCGGAATCTTAGCATCAATGATCATTTGCACGAATCTCGCATACATTAGATACTTATGCTTCATCTTGACTTCTAAGTTCTCTATCATAAACTGCAGGACCATCGCCGAGAAATTGAATGGAGCATTCAGTGCTAGTGCGACAAAAGCACTTTGAAGAATCTCTCGCATATGGTCATGTCCTGCCTTTCTGGGACCCAAGCAATGCTGTATAACATGACAGAGATACTTGTATTGCACACTAAATCCGGACTTAGTTATCACCCCCTTCTTGATATCACCATCATAATGCATTCTCAGCAATGCCCCTCGGACCTTGTACACGTCCAGATTTGTTGGCATTTTCGCTTCATCTCCAAACCCAACAACTTCTCGGATTACTTTCTCATCCACCATGATGTCATTCCCGAGCACCTTACTATGTATTTGAACCTTCCCGTCTTGACGAACCACCGTAGCATGGTTCCAGAAATCAGTAATATGGGTCAAGTAAGGTGTATGTTTGGTAGAAATCGCCTTATATATATCCTAGAACGCTTCAAAAATCGAATAATTCCGATAAACTTTGCAGAATGGGCTGTAGTCTCGTCTAGGTGAGCACACATGTTATTCTTAGGACCAACGACGAGACCAGTGCTTTGAGATGATGAAGATTCGGCCATTTTCCTGTTAACAGAATTATCCACATAAATCGCAAAACAGTTAGAATAAAATTCAAACCTTTTTTTTTTTTTTTTTTTTTTTTTTTTTTTTAAATTTTCTTTTCAGACCATTCGTACGAATGAACATTTCCATTCGCACGAATCAACATGGATTCGTGCGAATGAGTTAGTTAAAACATACGGATTGGATTTCGTTCATTCGTACGAATGACATAACCATTCGTACGAATGGAGATCCTATTCGCACGAATGAAATTTCATTCGTGCGAATGAAGTTCATCGAAACAGTTTGAATTCCATAAAACCTAGATTTTCAAAACCATTGTTTTAGATCACAAAGCCTACATCATCACATTCGCAATATCCCGATTAACAAAACACCTAACCCTAATAACCATAACAAACACACATATATGATCAATTTGAGTCAAGAAGTCTCGGTTTCAAAAATCAATGATTAATACCTAAAACTTTTGTTATACCTTCAATGCGTTATATGGTTGTGTTCGGAATTCAAAATTACACACGAAAACTGAAATCAAAAACTCTTTTAAGCAACTTGAATTTTTAGAGAATTTCGAAATCAAACGAATGAGACAGAATGAAGCAACTGGAACGGTTTAGATATATATAGTCAGTTTTCATTCGTACGAATGAGAGACCATTCGCACGAATGAGACTGACCATTCGTTACCTTCTCTGTGATTCGTGCGAATGAGTTGTTGGTTCGTACGAATGAAAGACTATTCGCACGAATGAGCTGTTAAAATCTTAAAGTCAAACACTTTCACTTTTCTTCAAAATCAACAACCACGTAAACGTTAGATACAAGAAAATTATCAATCCAACAAAATATAACGTTTAACTATCCAAACCAAACACTTTATCAACGTGATTCCAGTTTCACCTTTAAATCTTGAGTCGCGACAAGTAACCTTTAAACTAACAAAAGAAAATAAAGAGAAACTAAAATTCTAAAAATAAAAATCTTTTTGTATTTTTCTGTTTTTGGTACTTCAAAGGAAATCTTAACTACGACTGACTACTGACATAACAATTAAAATAAAACTGAAATTTTCACATTCTTTTTGCGTTTTTCTAATAAGGGATCAGACTGATACTGAAACATAACATTGTCATTCAATTTTCGTAGTAACTGTTTACATATCAGTTGACGATTATTGGTATATTTGTCCTCTTAAACTTAAACAAACGTTCACTTGACATTTTTCCTTTCAAAATGGTTATCTCGCTAAGATCTCTCAATATTTTGAACATAGAAAACAACACACATTTGAATTTTAGCAGTCATCAAAATTTATATCATAATTAGAATTGCACGTATGTTTGTGTATTTGTCCTCTTAACTTTTCAGCCTTTTCAATTCTATTTTCCTAAACACCAGATGTAATATCATAATATTTATTTCGTATGTCAGTATTACAACAACTACACATGCAATAAGGGCCAGTTATTCTTGATCGTTGAAACAATATATCACTCAGAGATAAGCGCTTCTTCAACCTTTATTTGGAATAGCCGAGTTATGATCATTCTTTCGACCTTATAACTCTGTTCATCCATCAAGATATTTGTGAAGTCTTTAGGTACTTCGTCACCCTTTATTTGGAATAGCCGAAGTATGATCATTCTTTCGACCTTATACTTCTGTTCATCCATCAAGGTATTTTTGAAGTTGTTTCTTACCTCTTATTGCGATTTTTTTTTTTTTTTTTTTTTTTTTTTTTTTTTTTTTATTGAACCTGATCAAAACATTCAAGAATGTTATCTACACAATCACTGGAATGGCCCTTAATTGCTTCAAAATAAACTGACATACTGTATTTATTTTCTGATATTACACCTAATATTTATTATCTTTGAATCAATCCAGCGAAAAGCCACAAACACTACAAGACAAAAGCTAATTAAAATACATTAAACATTTAATTTCGACTGCTTTGTGTTGTTTTCAGTGTTCTCAATTGTTATTGATCTCCAGATATCATTTAGACAGTTTTTGAGACTAGTCCATAATGATTTAAATTAAAATAGATATCTGCGACAACTGATTAAAAATGATTAATTTCCGTCAAGTTTCAGTGAGATAAGCCTACCAATATATCCTACAACTGACATATAGAAACGTTACGTTAAGCATATTTTTGACAATTTACATGTTCAGTTTTAGCTCAGTGTTTTCTTCATCTCCCTCGATTTTTTTTTTTTTTTTTTTTTTTTTTTTTTTTTTTTTTTTTTTTTAACTAAGAGTATTTCTCCCCCTAAAATTCTAAAAATGAAAATCTTTTTGTATTTTTTTTTTTTTGAAATTTTAAAACTAAGACGAAAGAGAAAATAATAAAAGGAAAATTTAAAAAAAATCTTAACGTAGTATACAAAAAAAACGAGGTCGGTTACTTGTCGGACTTTTCGTCCTCTTTGATCACATCACATTTCTTAACAACACCATTTTCTAATAGTAAAAATCCAAACCGAGATTTATCGAAGGCCTTTGTAAAAATATCTGCTTTTTGAAACATCGTTTCGATATGAATTACGTCAATTAGATGTTTTTCAAAACAATCACGTATAAAATGATATTTTACGCCTATGTGTTTGGTTTTAGGATGGTGTACGGGATTCTTAGTGACAGCTATGGCAGCAGAATTATCAACATAAATAGGAGTATTAGAGATAGACAAACCGTAGTCCCGCAGTTGTTGTTGAATCCAGATAACCTGAGAACAGCAACTAGCCGCAGCTACGTATTCAGCCTCACATGTGGACAATGCTACAGCGGTCTGTTTCTTGCACTGCCATGTGATGAGTCGTGTTCCTAGAAACTGACACCCTCCTGAAGTTGATTTAGCATCCTTCTTGCAACCTCCATAGTCTGAATCATTATCATCATTAGAATACCAAAGACCTAAATCTGGTGTACCCTTTAGATATTTCATAATTCTCTTCACTGCTTGAAGATGAATAACAGTCGGTGCTGCTTGGTATCGGGCACACAAGCACACAGGGAACATAATATCTGGACGAGACGCGGTGAGGTACATAAGAGAACCGATCATAGAGCGATATAGTGACTGATCAATTGGCTCCCCTTCTACTTCTGGTGATATCCCGTGATTCACCGATAGGGGAGTAGAGGCTGACTTTGTTTCTGACATTTCAAACCGTTTCAAAATGTCGTTGACATACTTTGTCTGATGAATAAAAATACCCTCTGCCTTTTGATCAACTTGTAGCCCCAAAAAGAAGTTAATCGGACCCATCGAACTCATTTCGAACTTGCTAGTCATCACCGTTTCAAACTCTTTACATAATTCTGGATTTGTAGAACCAAAAATAATGTCGTCCACATATACTTGCACCAACAGAATATCTTCACCTCTTTCCTTGATAAAAAGCGTACAATCTATGACACCTCGACGAAAGCCGTTGTCGGTTAGATGATTAGCAAGTGTCTCATACCAGGCGCGCGGTGCTTGATGCAGACCATAAAGTGCTTTATCGAGTATGTACACTTTATCTGGATGTAAGGGGTCTACAAAGCCTGGTGGTTGATTAACGTACACTATCTCTCGAATGTTCCCGTAAAGAAAAGCGCTCTTTACATCCATCTGATAAACAGTAAACTTCTTATAGGATGCAAAAGCCAGAAAAATCCGAATCGCCTCTAATCTCGCAACCGGAGCGAACACTTCATTATAATCCAAGTCAGGAATTTGTCGAAAACCCTGAACCACTAGTCTTGACTTGTTTCTGACTACTACACCCTGATCATCCCTTTTGCATCGATGAACCCAGCGACAACCCAATGACTTGGCACCTTTTGGCTTAGCAATAAGCCTCCAGACACCCAGCTTCTTAAACTGTAGTAGTTCCTCTTGCATCGAATTGATCCAATTGTCATCCATAAGAGCTTCTTCAATGTTAGCTGGTTCAATCTGTGAAATAAAACAAGCATGAGCACAGTAAGTAACATCACCAGATTTAAACAAGTCAATGTAAACATCGCTTTGAATCTCTCTTTTGGGTCTAGCTCCAGCCAGATATGTTTCATAATCATCAAGATTTGTCGATCTGCGAGCCCTTGATGATCGCCGGAGTTGATTTGCTGGTTCTTCTACGTTCAAATTAGGAGGAACCACAACGTTAGGACCCAAATTATTAACATCGGGAGCTTCAACTTCCTCTTCAATCTCTTGAACATTTTCAGGATTTCCAATCGGCTCATTTATGTTAACTGAACCATCAGAATCTGAATTTTCATCATTTATTTGACCGTCTGCAGGATTCTCTTGTGGACCAGGAGGAGTAGGAACTGTTGGAATCACTGGATCATGAGGAATAGTTTCTTCCAAAGCCTCTTGATGAGAGTAGTACCGTGCAATATCTTCATCGGAGAACTCAGGAAGATTAAATGATTCAAACAGAGAATCATAATCAAACATCCATGGATATCCTTTCGAAGGAATCGGTTTAGAATACTTCTGAACATCCACCTCATACCATTCTTCAACAGCTTTAGTAGTTGGATTCCAAACTCTCTTGTTAGGAGTGCTGTATCCCAGAAATATTCCTTCTAATGCCTTCTCATCGAATTTCCCTTCTGATTTACGCTTGAGCATTGTACACGGAGCTCCAAAAGGTTCCAAATATTTCAAATTAGGCTTTCTTTTCTGCAACAATTCATAACATGTTTTCCCATGGCGTTTCACTACCAACACTCGGTTTAAAGTGTAGCAAGCATTAGCTACTGCTTCATTCCAAAATCGTACAGGCAGTGTCGAATCAGCCAACATTGTTCTAGCCGCTTCAATCAACGTTCTGTTCTTTCTTTCTGCAACCCCGTTCATTTGTGGAGTATAGGCTGCACTGAATTGTTGTTGAATTCCTCTTTCCTTGCATAAATCCTCCATCCTCTGATTCTTGAATTCTGTACCGTTATCAGTTCTAAACCGTCGAACTTTTAACTTATACAGAGTCTCCAGTGAAGTAACCAGCAGCTTGATATTCTCGTACGTTTCAGATTTCTCTTGTAAAAACATGACCCAAGAGAATCGAGAATAGTCATCAGTCACCACCAAACAGTATTTATCCCCAGCAACACTTGAATACTTGATAGGGCCAAACAAATCCATGTGTAGAAGCTCAAGTGGAGTATCAATGGTATGAAACTTCTTTACTTTATGAGATTTTTTGGACTGCTTTCCCTTCTTGCATGAAATACAAGTTTCTGGCAACTGAAATGTTTTCACATTCACTCCCATAACCAAATCCTTGTGCATCAAATGATTCATCTTTCTTAAACTGAGGTGTCCCATACGTTTGTGCCACAATATTGATTCACTTTCAGTGGCTTTCGAGACAAAAGCTTGGTGTTCAGTTGAATTCACAGTAGTCTTTGACATATCGAGCACATATAAATCTCCAACTCGTGGTGATTGCATGATAATCAAGTGCTCTGGAATCACAAATTCTTTCTTCATAATGTAACACTGATTCTCGTCAAAAATCACTTTAAACTTCTTGTCGCAAACTTGAGAAACGGACAACAAGTTGTTGACCAATGCTTGAACATAATTCACTTTATCAAAACTTAATTTGTCGTTTGCGACAGATCCCTGAGCAGAAATAAAACCTCCCTTATCACCAGCAAATGAAACATAGCCACCCTTCAGATGATTCTTCAGATGTAATAGACTCCTCCCCATCACTTTCTTCATTCAGATTTAGAATCTTTACGACATTTACTTCAGCATCAGATGGATTGGTTTCAATTTGAATTCCCCAATCCAAGCCTTCGTCAGATTGAAAAACTAAGGCCTTAACATCTGAATTCTCAGTACCAGTATAAGCATTCGTGCCAGTCGTCACCAAAGCTGTATTCTTGTTTGTCTCAGGAGCGTTTCTGTTCACATTCCTGTTTTGCTGATCTCTGAATGGATTCTGAACTGTTCTTGGCTGTTTTGGCTTTTCACAGTTTCTAGCAAAATGACCCTTCTGTCCACAGTTGTGACAAGTAATTGCTGACATGTCGAAGCCATATTTAGTTTCCTTGTTGGCTCCGATTGAGTTACCAGTCTTTTTCACATACTCTTTAGCCCTCCTTACGAGATTGGCGAAACCCCACATAATGTCGATTCGTTCCATCTCATCACGATCAATCTGCTCATAATCCTCCCCAGTTAAGTGTACATTTCCAATTTTGCCTTGCAACAGTTGGTCATAAGATCCAACTAAAGCACTCAGCATAGCCATGTCTTCATTTACGCCCTCCACATTTCCTTTATGAAAATGCTCGACTTTCAGACTTGTAAACGCTGATTCTGAACTTGCTTGAGCTTGAGACTTCTGAACCGGAGTACTTTGACTTGAACTTGAGTGTGAACATCCCAAATGTCCAGTATGATTTGAGGTGTTTGCAGAGAATGCTGTCTTCAGTGGAGCATGAGCAGGAGTGGCTGCTGGTGGATCAGCATAATACAATGAGGGATCTTGAGTGTGTCCCTTTCTTTGAGCACGAAACTTGTCATCCTGCTCCTTCTCTCTTAGCTTAGTAAAAAGATCATTCAAAGTTGTGCGAGCAAGATAGCCACTTTCCTTTAGCATCTCAATATATCCATTCCAGCTGTCTGGCAGAGCGTCCGCAAAACATTCTACTCTTTCTGCACCAGTTGTCTCTACCGAATATCCATTCATCTCACTAATCAGATGTTGAAAACGTATGATAAGGTTGAATAGGGACTCTCCATGTAAGCAGGTAAAATTGTCGAATTCCTTTTTCAATGCTCTTCCCTTCATAGATTTTAACTTGTTGTTTCCTTCACAGTCTAACTCAAAGGCATCCCATAACTGCTTCGATAGCTTGTATGTCCTGTATTGATGAAACACAGATCTAGGAATAGCTTGACACAAATAAGAATAAGCCTTTTTCTCTATATCATAAAGCTTCCTTTGTTCCTCTGTATATCTATGAACGGCAATAGGGTCTCCATTTTCACTAACTGGTGCATTATATCCATTTTGAATCATGTCCCACATTTTTGAATCCACTCCTTGGATGTGAATTTCGAATCGAGGTTTCCAGTGTGGATAATCTTCCATAGTGATGAGTTTTGGGACCTTGTTAATGCTTCCAGTTTCAGCGTCATTGATTAGTATTTCAGACATCTTAGTGTTAGAACTTGCCATTGCGTATTCCATATAAAAATTTTTAAAATTTGATTCTGATTCAGATTCGTGCGAATGGACTGACTGATACGTACGAATGAAGGACTTGATACGTACGAATGAAGGTGATTCGTACGAATGAGACAAGAAATCTAAGCTCTACACGAATGAGTGATTCGTACGGATGAGTGAATAGATTCGCACGAATGAGAGTTTGGTTCGTACGAAGGAAACCTATTCGTACGGATGAACTAAACTTTAAACTTTTCAATCTAAACTTTGATTCGCACGGATGAAGTCCTATTCGTGCGAATGAGGACCTTGGTTCGCACGGATGAAATCTGTCAAGAACTTGGTTCGTATGCGCCGTGAAAAATTAGGGTTTTGCTAAAAACTCGATCTACAGGTCGATTTACTAAACCACAATGATTTCTACTTGCCCAGAACTTAATCTTAATGACTTAGAAACGTTCTAAGATAACAAAAACAAGGTTTTTAACGTAAAATTCCAAACTTTAAGAAACAATCAAAAACGAAAAGTCTTAAGAATCGCTAGAAGAACGTTGATTTCTACAACCAATGCTCTGATACCACTTTGTTGGGGTTGTACGGATCTTATAGTCAACGTTGTATCTCTAACCTAGCGGAAATAGATCAAAGATTATCTAGCGAATATGTAACCGTCGGAAACGAGATCAAACCAATGATAATTGATAAGATCGGACCTAAGGAAGACTATTCGGATGATTGTTTAGACTTTACTAAACGTTTGGAACAATAAACCACGGAGCAGCAGCACTTCGTCGCACACACAAAAACCTAGCAAAAAAACCTTACCGAATGCTGAAACCCTAAGCTGTATATATAGGCCCAGCATTCCATTCGTACGAATGAGTATTCATTCGTACGAATGAGTTTCTATTCGTGCGAACCACATCTGGTTCGTACGAATGAACAATATTAGTAAACAAACTGTTTAACTTCCTATTCGTGCGAACGTAACCTTCATTCGCACGGATTCATCCTTATCCGTGCGAACGAGTTTGAATATCATTTAAACATCACAAAACACATATTCGATTAATTTATAGCGATGTAAACATTCAAGTTTATAACCAATCAAATATTCAATACCGATATTCAATCACACAATACAAAGACTGATATAAATGTTAATTACATACGAATCTAGTAACTACATAAATGTACCTACACTAAGCAACACATGGTACCATATTAATTAAGGAAAAAACACGACAACCTGCTCTTCCACATCCATAATTTCTTATTCCTACAATAACCTAATCTAATAACACTCGAACAATTTGATATCCATTTCAAGCCTAAAATAGACATCTTGAACACTATCCGTTCGGATAGTAACAATCCCTCGTGTCATAAAGAAATCACCCGTTCCACCAACGACTGAAAGATCCCTAGTTTCCTCACCCATCATATCGGCCCCCATAATATTGATTGTCCCTTTATGTTCATTTGAATTGAAAATCAACGTGTAAGAAAACCAGGCATTGAACTCGGTCTTCTTATCGTAGAAGTAAAATCCTTGAGCCCGAGCCACAAGTGGAGATAACAGGTGGTTGTCTTTGGTCATTGGGTCATCGAAGATGATAAGCTTCCCAAACCAAAAACTCCCTAGTTTCGTACTGTTCCCGGGTGCAACTGATGTGGCATTAGCGGCATTAGTTCCATTGAAGAGTGTGTCGTGGAAGTAGAGCACAAATCTCTTGCAAGGTTTCGTCTCTTCCGGGGTTTTTGTGTGAACAAGAATCACGAGGAGTGATAGAAGAATGAAAAGAGTGTATTTCTGAATTATTTGTGCCATTTTCAGTTAGGAGTTTAGATGTGTGCAACAAAATGTATCTCCTTGTTCACTATTTATAGTACATAAAAGAATCATGTTTGGCACTAAAGTGGTAGTATTTGTTTTATAGTGATCATAGTATATGTTTTATAGTGATCATAAATGTATCTCCTTGTTCAATATTTATATTTGCTTATTCCCCGTATATTATACAAATATACGTGGCTGTATAAAACAATCAAATTAAAATAGAAGAAAAAGATCCATATAATTAATTATTTCTCATTTCCTTTAATATATAGGAGGATTTTACAAAACCTTTTAGGGTTAATAATGGTTTAATTATCTCCTTGACTTTTAATCTTTTATCATTTTAATATCATCAAACTTTCAAAATAAATTAAAACATAAATTTTTCTATTTAATTAAACCCAGATAAAAAAATCAAACTAAATTCCTAATTTAAGATTAAATCTAAATAAAAAAAATAAAAACAAAATTAAAAAAAAACAAAAAAAAAAACTTACATTCGAATTTAAGTTCAGAAGGGTGAAGATTAAGAAAATCGCCAATACTCATGATTATGAATTAAAGTTAAAAAAAAAAAATTAATAATTTTTTGACGAATATTGTGTAAAATTATGAAAAGGGGTTCGGTTAGGGTTCTTTAATTTTGACGATTTGATTTTGAAAAAAGGTGGTCTGATTGAATGATGTGATTGACGGAATAAAAACTAAAAACTTAGTCCCTGAAAGTGGCGTCAAAAACTTGATATCTAAAATCTAGTTTAATTTTAAAACTTAAAATACGCTAACGCTCGACTACACATTTATAGGTAGTGAAACTAATCGTGTACAGTTTAGTTCAGATAAGTCGGGTTCGTTCACAAGGACTTAGTTTTGTTTAATATTAAGAATTAATGAAACAAGTGTTTTGGGTGTTTGTGACCGAGTTGTCACGTTGTTTAAACTAAGTTGAAAGTAATTTATAACGTGTAAATGGTGATTGAAAAGATTGAATGTTTTGAAAATCAATTAAGGGAGAGACAATTGTTCGGGTAGTTCACTAATGATCCGATTTAACTTATTCAATTGAAAGTTTTTCTTTAACTTTTCTATTGTATAACTAAGTTCCTCTCGAATACCTAGTTATCTTTAATTATCTTAAACTCTAACGTTCCTCCCGAATACAGTAAAAGTCCTAAATAACTAAGCTTTAAGAATTAAGCCGATGTTTATGATTTAATCTATTAAACTTCCTCTCGAATAGTTTATCTAGTTTTCTAATCCAATCTCTTGTAATTATAAACTAGAGATCTCGTTACTTAGTTCTAATCAATTATAGATCGATTGATTGTTTCTTTTCAATTGTTTAACTTAATTCTAGATTCCTCTCAAATACCTAGACTTTCAATTAACCAAAAGAACATAAGAACTTAAACAATATTAAGATTTAAACAAAAACGGATCGTCGATTAAACATAAAAACACCTAAAAGCATTCAATGAATCATAAACTAAATCATCACAAAAGATTCATAACCAAACAAGCGTTAAAATATTTAGGTACTCATGTTCAAAAAAGAAATCAACAAAAATAGTAATCAAACATAATACCAATCGATATTAGGAAAGAAAAGAGTTTTGGAATCAACGTTATTGAAGATCTCTCTTCGAAACTAGCTTCCTCGCTCTTCTTGCAGCTCCAAACTCGATTTCCTATCCCTTTGCATCGACCTCTGAAAACTGATTTTCGAATGTGGAATGTTTGTCTTCTATTTATAGGCCCGAATTCGAAATCCAGAAAAACGTTCGCTACGCGGGAGTGAAGGACCAATATGCCGCAATCCCTATGTTTCCTAATTGCATTCTGTTTCTGAACCCTGGCGCGTCGTAGTCCTCCCCCACTGCGCTGCAGTGGGGTAATTCTCGAATGTTCTTTGTGTTTTCTTGCTCAATGCGCAACATACATCATCCATTGCGTCGCAACACCTGACCAGATCACCAAAATCTCGTACTTTTGACCATTTTTATGCGTTTCCTTGCCCAAATAACCATATCCCGATCATATTAAACTTGTCACTTGAATAAAACACTTTTCATACGATTAAATGCAAAATTCTATCATATCTATCACGATTTAATTCAAAATCGACCAAATATCGGATATGAATATACATATAAATGTGCAAAATCCTATCATATCCATCACGAAAAGGGTTACTTTCTCAAGACACTGCTTTATTTAATTTAGATATAAAGTTGAATTGTTTTCAAATTTACTTCAAAATTATAAGAAAATAACACCTACCTAAATAGATGACATCACTATTTATAAAGTTGACTTATCTAGCTTAAGAAAGAGACACCTCAGTCTTATGATGTCAGACTAAAGTGTTATTTATTAGATAAAGAAAATGGAAGGCAACTCTAACGGGTTTTGCAATGCCATCCAACATGGTATCAAGCAGGGACCGAATATATTGAGGGCAGAAGGGGGTTCCTGTCTCTCTGAAATTCTTGATACGTATTAGTAAATATAATTTTTTGGTTTTTAAATGTTACAAGGTTTTAATATTAAATAGATCTCCTGTGACATTCGCGGATTTCACGGTATTATTCTATCGACTCGTATTCGTTTTATTTATTTATGTTCGTGTTTTGACCCTATTGTATCCCTTTTATGTTTATCGTATTCGTATTTTATGAGTATTGTATTCGTATTTCTCGTATTTTATGAGTATCGTATCTGTATTTTATGCGTATTTGCGTTTATCGGGTATATAGTATGTGATTCGGATCTTTATGTCGGGAACGTATAGTCTTAAGTGCCTTTAGTATAAGTCTAGTATGCTCTTATGATAAGTTTAGGGGAATTATGCCTTAATTATATGATTAAGATTGACGTTTAAAAAGTATTTCATGTTTAGTCCCTTCGGAAATTTTATTACGAAACTAGTCCTACGCGAGATTTCTATTGCAAGTTTAGTCCTCCACCAACCATCTTGTCTTATTAGAATTCTGATTTGCCTTATCTACAACAACCATTTTGTCATTATCTTCATTTCCCCTACTCTCTCTCTCTCTCTAGAAAACACACACAAAAACACCTACAAAAGCTCTACCTTCTCTCTAACTTTTCCGGCGATCCGACCGTTGAATTCCAAATCCGAGACCGGATTATTGATCACCATCATCACCTCTATCTATCCTCCGAAATTCGTTACAATCGGGTAAGTATTACTTCATTTTGGTTCTAAACTTTGTTATTTTGATTGAAACCCGAAAATACCATTTCTCACCATCAAAACTTGGATTTTATTTGAGATTATTGTATGTTATCATATTCTGGACATAGGGTTCCAATTTGGGGTCAAATAGACATCTAGAACACTCAGAAAACGATTTCCGATTTCCATTTTTCGTCAAAATCCCGTTCATGCACGTAACTCTTGTTTGCATCACGTAACATACCTATTACGTTCACGTAATAAGCAACTTACGTTCACGTAAGTATGCCCTGTCACGTAATTAAACTTACGCTCGCGAAAGTCCAATATCGTTCACGTAATTCTGCTTCAGCCACACGTAACACCTATTCCGTTCACGTAATTCCACCTATGATCACGTAATTCATGCTTGTATGTCACGTAATTGGGTATTAATCACGTAATTGCTGTTATGATCGCGTAATTCTTGATCGGTAGCTTCCCATGCACGTAATTATGTTGCTATGTCACGTAATTCTTTGATTATTCACGAAAATCCTTGTTTGAACCCCGTAACTTTTGACTCAAGTAACATCTATGTCACGTAACACTTGTATATCACGTAACTTGATACTTACGTGACTTGTAGTGCACGTAAGTATGAAGAACACGTATCTAGTCCGTTGACTTTCCGAAACACTTGTTATTCCGTTATATCGATATTCCTTTGGTTATTTTAAAACCCGTATAAAACGTTAATCATTAAGGCATAACCCTACTAGACTTAGAGATACTTAGACATATTTATTTACGTGATGTATAGGGCACTTAGACGTTGGAGCTTGACGGTATTGTAGTAATTCCCGACATATAAGGATTTGGATTGCTTTGCTATCAGTGAGTTATTCGTTGCCCTTTTTACTGCTTTTTTATATTTTTGGGCATGATTAGCGTTAAACAAATATATTTTTATGGTATGTATGTATTATGGTCATGTATTATGGTATGTATTTTGGATATGGATGCCTTAGGTTAGCATTACCCAACTCGTTCCGCCTTTGTGGTAGAACGAGGCCCCGTATACACACCTGTTAGCTTTTGCCGTCGGAAGTATATATAGCGCTATATGGGCCTAACAAGCCCTCATTCTAACACGTTATTATGATAAGGGAGGAGCCCTGTCCGTGTTAGTAATGTTATGACCGAATATTATTATCGAGGACAACCTAGCGTAATGCACTAGGTGGGGTTAGTTGCCAGTATGTATTGTTGAGGTTCAGGTGTATCGTATTTACCGAAGGCTGTTATTTATTCCGTATGGTATTATCCTATCCAGTATGGTATTATGTTATGGATTCAGTACGGTATCGTGTTATGAATTCAGTATGGTATTATTTTATGAACTGAGTATGGTATTATTTTATGAACTGAGTATGGTATTTTTATAAAATGATTATGGTATGTTTATGGTATAAGTATGAGTATTTTATCAAAGGTTTTGTATACTTCACTTATATTTTTAAAACATCATTTTCAAATGACTTATCTTCAAACCGTATCACTTTTGGGTCAAAAAGTATTGAAACCTTTCTACTATTATGTTTTCAACTACTATTGCGAATAATTCACCAACTTTATGTTGACGTCAGGGATTTGAGGTTACACCTTTTTGATGCTATGCTTATTGGCTACGTGGATCTTATGCGTGGAATTTATTTTGCTTTATCTAATTCCTTAGTATCCCAACTCTGTAGCCGTATTTTGGTATATTCGGATGACTGTAATAAGTATTCTCTTTCAACTCTTTATCTATGTTGATGATGTATGGTTTGTTTATGTTTGATGTAACCTTTGAATCTCTGATACCGTATACACTGTACACCTCGGTTCCGCCATTTATGCGGGGTGTGACAGAAGTTGGTATCAGAGCCAATGGTTATAGCGAACTAAGTGACCTTACTGAATCACTTAGACTATGACCTAGGCTTTTGGACCTATCTGATTTACTCTATGTGCGCATTTCTTTCTTTTGTGGGCCTGTATGTGATTCGTATGCTATATGTGCTTTTATTTTGCTTTTTATGTTTTGAGGCCTGCTTGTTTTAGTCGCACATACAGTTATCGTTCTTATTTATTCTATTCGACTTTCGTAGAAGATGCCGCCTAAGAGAACTTCTACTAGGTCTACTCCTGCCGTCACTGTTTCGAGAAGATCGGCAAGGCGAGGTCGCGCCAGTACTAGAGCGGGTGCTATTACTCAGAATACCAGTGCTGTCCCCAATGCTAATACCGCTACTCCGAACATCAGTCAGATAATCGCGGAGCAGATTGCTGCAGCTATACCCGGGATCGTGGCACAGCTTAAGGGTACTGTAGATGCGGTTGATATTGCTGATCGGTTGACCGCAAGTGCGATTCGAGGTGGTACTCTCCAGCCAGTTGCGAGCCGAAGAGATGCTGGTAGTCATGAAAGGAGAGATATGGGTAATGCGAGGAAGAGAAGCCGTAGTCATTATCAGAGACCTAAAGCTTCTCAAGTGTATGCTTTGACTGGTTCTAGAGCTGGATATCAGGGCGTGCGCCCTAAGTGTGGTACATGCGGTAGTGCGCATGCGGCGGATGTAGCGTGTTGGGTTTGTAAACGCTGCAAGAAATTAGGCCACACCGAGCAATATTGTAGAATACCTGTTGGAGCATGTTATGAATGTGGAGAAATGGGTCACCGTCGTCGTCAGTGTCCCAAGCTTAGAAAACCTACTCCCCTTCCTACTCCTGGTGCTGGTACTAGTGCGAAAGGAAATCCTGCTAAGAGCCGGGCTTTCGCCATGGAATCTTCCGAAGCTCATCAGGATCCTACCGTAGTCACTGGTACATTTCTTGTCTATGATTATTCTACTTCTATCCTATTTGATTCGGGTACCGATAGAAGCTTTATTTCTAATGACTTCCGTCCCTTAGTAAATCGTGCCTCTAGTCCTTTGGAGCCTGCGTATGATGTAGAAATAGCTGATGGTAGATGTGCTTGTGTTAGAGAAGTTATTCGTGATATTCCCCTCGTTTTAGCCGATATTCCTTTTTCCATCGACCTTATTCCTATGAAACTCGGTAGTTTCGATGTCGTAGTCGGTATGGATTGGTTAGCGAAGCTTAAAGGCGAGATAGACTGTTATGAGAAGTTTATTCGTATTTAGAAGCCGGATGGAGATCAGTTGATTGTACACAGAGACAAGGCCGGGAAACGCCTTAAAGTTATTTCTTGTTTGAAAGTTCGCGAGTACGTCCGTCAGGGTTGTTCTTTATATCTCGCTCACTTGGTGAAGAAAGATTCTGCGATAAAGATTGATGGTGTTCCGATTGTTCGCGAGTATTCCGACGTTTTTCCTGACGATTTACCTGGAGTCCCTCCCCAGAGACAAACCGATTTTCGTATTGATCTTATTCCTGGAGCAGCACCTATTGCTAAAGCTCCGTATCGTTTGGCTCCATCCGAGATGCTCGAGTTGTCGAAACAAATTCAGGAACTGGTCGATAAGGGTTTTATTCGTCCTAGTTTCTCCCCGTGGGGTGCTCCTGTCTTCTTTGTTAAGAAGAAGGATGGCTCCATGCGTTTATGTATTGATTATCGGGAGTTAAACAAGTTGACTGTGAAGAACCGTTATCCCCTTCCTCGTATTGATGACTTATTCGATCAACGTCAGGGTTCTTGCTATTTCTCTAAAATCGATCTTCGCTCTGGTTATCATCAGTTGAGAGTTCAAGAAGATGATATACCTAAAACCGCTTTTCGTACTCGATATGGTCATTATGAGTTCATGGTGATGCCGTTTGGTCTAACAAACGCCCCTGCAACATTCATGGATCTAATGAACCGTATTTTTCGTCCGTATCTTGACAAATTCGTTATCGTATTCATCGACGACATTCTTATCTATTCCCGAAGTCGTAAGGAACATGAAGAGCATTTGCGTCTTGTTCTAGAAGTGCTTCGAAAAGAAAAGTTGTATGCGAAATTCTCTAAGTGCGAGTTCTGGTTATCCGAAGTTCAATTTCTTGGCCACGTGGTTAGCGCGAAGGGTATTCATGTTGATCCTGCTAAGATTGAAGCTGTTAAAAGTTGGATTGCACCGAAGTCACCGACCGAAATCCGTTCATTTTTGGGTCTTGCTGGGTATTATCGCCGATTCATCGAGAACTTCTCCAAGATCGCTTCGCCTATGACTAAGTTGACACAGATGAGTGAACCGTTCGTTTGGGGTACTGCTCAGGAGGAAGCATTTCAGATATTGAAGCAGCGGTTGTGTAACGCTCCTATTCTTAGTCTGCCAATTGGTTCCGAGAATTTTGTTGTTTACTGCGACGCTTCGCACAAGGGTCTGGGTTGTGTGCTTATGCAGAATGGTAAAGTTATAGCTTACGCTTCGCGTCAGTTGAAAATCCATGAGCATAATTACACGACTCATGATCTAGAGTTGGGAGCCGTCGTCTTTGCATTGAAGAATTAGAGACATTATCTGTATGGGACCAAGTGTACTGTATTTACCGACCACAAGAGCCTTCAGCACATATTCGATCAGAAGATGCTGAACATGAGACAACGGCGCTGGGATGAGTTATTAAACGACTATGATTGCGACATTCGCTACCATCCTGGTAAGGCGAACGTTGTTGCTGATGCACTAAGTCGTAAAGAAACGGTCAAACCTGTCCGTATTCGTTCTATGGTGATATCTATTCAGACGAGCTTAAAGGCTCGAATTATTCAAGCACAGGAAAGTATTATGACTGAGGATCGTGTTAAAACGGAAAGATTGTATAAGTTGGCGTTGGAACTAGAACCGAAGGAGGATGGAGTTCCGTATTTCCTCGAGCGTATTTGGGTTCCGATTAGTATCCGTCAGTTGATTCTGGACGAAGCCCATAAGTCGAACTATTCCATTCATCCGGGTTCCGACAAGATGTATCACGACTTGAAAGATTTTTATTGGTGGCCGGGTATGAAGCGTGAGATCGCCGAGTATGTTAGTCGATGTTTGACTTGTTCTAAAGTGGAGATTGAGTATCAGAAACCGTCTGGACTACTCAGACAACCGAAGATTTCCGAGTGGAAATGGAAGCGTATTGCTAAGGATTTCGTTACGAAGTTTCCGAGATCTTCGAGTGGTTATGACAGTATCTGGGTTATTGTTGATCGTTTGACGAAGTCTGCTCACTTCCTACCGATTCGTGAGAATTATCCGATGGAGAGATTCGTACGTTTGTATATTTCCGAGATTGTATCGAAACACGGTGTTCCTGTATCGATTATTTCCGATCGTGATGCTCGTTTCACTTCGCGATTTTTGGAAGACTTTCCAGACTGCTATGGGTACGAGATTAGATATGAGTACCGCCTATCATCCTCAGACCGATGGTCAGAGTGAGAGAACTATTCAGACTATGGAAGATATGTTACGAGCTTGCGCTATTGATTTTGGTGGTAGTTGGGATATTCATTTGCCGTTGATCGAGTTCTCGTACAACAACAACTATCACACGAGTATCAAGTGTGCACCGTTCGAAGCTCTATATGGCCGTAAATGTCGATCACCTGTATGTTGGGCAGAAGTTGGAGATAGTCAGATTTCCGGTCCGGAGATTATTCAAGAGACCACTGACAAGATCTTCAAGATCAAGGAAAGATTGATTACTGCCAGAGATCGACAGAAGAAGTATGCTGATAAGCGCAGGAAGCCTCTCGAGTTCAGTGTTGGAGATATGGTATTGCTGAAAGTATCTCCATGGAAAGGGGTTGTCCGATTTGTGAAGCGCAGCAAGCTGAGTCCGAGATACACGGGTCCGTTCAAAATCTTAGCCCGCGTCGGCCCAGCTGCGTATCGATTAGAATTGCCGGCAGAACTGAGCAGCGTACATAATGTATTTCATGTATCTCAGTTGAAGAAATGCCTGGCTGATGAAACGTTATTAGTTCCGCTTGAGCAACTCCAGATTGATGACAAGCTTCACTTCGTTGAGGAACCGATCGAGATTGTTGCTAGTGATGTTAAACAACTTCGACGAAGTAAGATTCCTATTGTCAAGGTTCGTTGGAATTCCCGCTTTGGAGCTGAATTCACGTGGGAACGCGAAGATGAAATTCTGCGGAAGTATCCTCACCTCTCTCCCGGAAGTAGTACCAAGGGTTAATTTCGAGGACGAAATTCTTTTTACTTGGGGAGACTGTGACATTCGCGGATTTCACGGTATTATTCTATCGACTCGTATTCGTTTTATTTATTTATGTTCGTGTTTTGACCCTATTGTATCCCTTTTATGTTTATCGTATTCGTATTTTATGAGTATTGTATTCGTATTTCTTGTATTTTATGAGTATCGTATCTGTATTTTATGCGTATTTGCGTTTATCGGGTATATAGTATGTGATTCGGATCTTTATGTCGGGAACGTATAGTCTTAAGTGCCTTTAGTATAAGTCTAGTATGCTCTTATGATAAGTTTAGGGGAATTATGCCTTAATTATATGATTAAGATTGACGTTTAAAAAGTATTTAATGTTTAGTCCCTTCGGAAATTTTATTACGAAACTAGTCCTACGCGAGATTTCTATTGCAAGTTTAGTCCTCCACCAACCATCTTGTCTTATTAGAATTCTGATTTGTCTTATCTACAACAACCATTTTGTCATTATCTTCATTTCCCCTACTCTCTCTCTCTCTCTAGAAAACACACACAAAAACACCTACAAAAGCTCTACCTTCTCTCTAACTTTTCCGGCGATCCGACCGTTGAATTCCAAATCCGAGACCGGATTATTGATCACCATCATCACCTCTATCTATCCTCCGAAATTCGTTACGATCGGGTAATTTTACTTCATTTTGGTTCTAAACTTTGTTATTTTGATTGAAACCCGAAAATACCATTTCTCACCATCAAAACTTGGATTTTATTTGAGATTATTGTATGTTATCATATTCTGGACATAGGGTTCCAATTTGGGGTCAAATAGACATCTAGAACACTCAGAAAACGATTTCCGATTTCCATTTTTCGTCAAAATCCCGTTCATGCACGTAACTCTTGTTTGCATCACGTAACATACCTATTACGTTCACGTAATAAGCAACTTACGTTCACGTAAGTATGCCCTGTCACGTAATTAAACTTACGCTCGCGAAAGTCCAATATCGTTCACGTAATTCTGCTTCAGCCACACGTAACACCTATTCCGTTCACGTAATTCCACCTATGATCACGTAATTCATGCTTGTATGTCACGTAATTGGGTATTAATCACGTAATTGCTGTTATGATCGCGTAATTCTTGATCGGTAGCTTCCCATGCACGTAATTATGTTGCTATGTCACGTAATTCTTTGATTATTCACGAAAATCCTTGTTTGAACCCCGTAACTTTTGACTCAAGTAACATCTATGTCACGTAACACTTGTATATCACGTAACTTGATACTTACGTGACTTGTAGTGCACGTAAGTATGAAGAACAAGTATCTAGTCCGTTGACTTTCCGAAACACTTGTTATTCCGTTATATCGATATTCCTTTGGTTATTTTAAAACCCGTATAAAACGTTAATCATTAAGGCATAACCCTACTAGACTTAGAGATACTTAGACATATTTATTTACGTGATGTATAGGGCACTTAGACGTTGGAGCTTGACGGTATTGTAGTAATTCCCGACATATAAGGATTTGGATTGCTTTGCTATCAGTGAGTTATTCGTTGCCCTTTTTACTGCTTTTTTATATTTTTGGGCATGATTAGCGTTAAACAAATATATTTTTATGGTATGTATGTATTATGGTCATGTATTATGGTATGTATTTTGGATATGGATGCCTTAGGTTAGCATTACCCAACTCGTTCCGCCTTTGTGGTAGAACGAGGCCCCGTATACACACCTGTTAGCTTTTGCCGTCGGAAGTATATATAGCGCTATATGGGCCTAACAAGCCCTCATTCTAACACGTTATTATGATAAGGGAGGAGCCCTGTCCGTGTTAGTAATGTTATGACCGAATATTATTATCGAGGACAACCTAGCGTAATGCACTAGGTGGGGTTAGTTGCCAGTATGTATTGTTGAGGTTCAGGTGTATCGTATTTACCGAAGGCTGTTATTTATTCCGTATGGTATTATCCTATCCAGTATGGTATTATGTTATGGATTCAGTACGGTATCGTGTTATGAATTCAGTATGGTATTATTTTATGAACTGAGTATGGTATTATTTTATGAACTGAGTATGGTATTATTTTATGAACTGAGTATGGTATTTTTATAAAATGATTATGGTATGTTTATGGTATAAGTATGAGTATTTTATCAAAGGTTTTGTATACTTCACTTATATTTTTAAAACATCATTTTCAAATGACTTATCTTCAAACCGTATCACTTTTGGGTCAAAAAGTATTGAAACCTTTCTACTATTATGTTTTCAACTACTATTGCGAATAATTCACCAACTTTATGTTGACGTCGTATTTTAACGCTTTTCAGGGATTTGAGGTTACACCTTTTTGATGCTATGCTTATTGGCTACGTGGATCTTATGCGTGGAATTTATTTTGCTTTATCTAATTCCTTAGTATCCCAACTCTGTAGCCGTATTTTGGTATATTCGGATGACTGTAATAAGTATTCTCTTTCAACTCTTTATCTATGTTGATGATGTATGGTTTGTTTATGTTTGATGTAACCTTTGAATCTCTGATACCGTATACACTGTACACCTCGGTTCCGCCATTTATGCGGGGTGTGACATCTCCTAGCAACCCGAAACTGACTTTAATGAAACCTCCATCCTCGTTGTCAAACCGGCAACCATTCACACTCTTTTGAGTATTGTTTTCTCTGGTCATTTTCCAATTCATCATCGATCATGTTTGCGAGCTTTGCATAGCCCGTCCCTTTACGGGCTGAAGCAAACTCCTCGTTCTAAGTACCAACGATTTGTTATCTATATTGCATTTGTTGGTTTTGTTAGTAGAAAATCTTATAGATCTCTCTTTCACGTATCATCGACTTCGTGATGTCATCTATCTACTCTTATATGTTGATGACATCATCCTTACATCATTTTCTCGTAATTTGATGATGTCTCAGGTTATCACTCAATTAGTTATTTACTAAGCTTGTTATGACCGACCTTTTACACTTATCTCTCTGTCTACGGAGTTTGAACAACCATTGACAACGTTCACCGTGTATTATCGCTATGTGTCAAGACGCATGCTAAGAGCTCGCGACCTATTTTCACAAAGTTCTGAATATCAACTTAACGTGTACACATATGACGTATATCAGTATATGCCTCTAAATTGGTCATTATAGTTTGAAGAATATATTAAATTATTCATTAATGTAGAGCATATGAGAACGAACGACGCAAATTACAGTAACATTTATCTACTAAGTGTATAATATCCAATAATTATAAACCAAGAACAAAAATCCAACAAGCAAAAATTATTGTACCATTGCCACTAAGATCATCGAATCGAGCTTGAGCTCAACTTTCTTTTTTCAGGCATTTAAATCTTGTACTGAAGCATCCTTATGAATTATTTTATAAATATCAGGAAAAAAATATTTGTTTGCAAAAAAAAATATATATATAAATAACATTAGTTAAAACCCCAAATTGATCTTTTAGGACATATATTAAAAGCACATTTATAACATCACTTAGCATTTAGCAACATATAGTTGTCACATTAATTCGGAAAGAAAAACTTCAATACTATAGCTCTTCCACATCCATAATTTCTTATGATAATCTAATTTAATAACACTCGTACAATTTAATATCCATTTCAAGCCTAAAATAAAAATCACCTTGAATACTATCAGTACGAAAGGTGGCAATCCCTCGTGTCATAAAGAAATCACCCGTGCCACCAACGACCGAAAGATCTCTTGTTTCCTCACCCATCATATCGGCACCCATAATATTAATCGTCCCTTTATGTTCACTTGAATTGAAAATCAACGTGTAAGAAAACCAGGCGTTGTACTCGGTCTTCATATCATAGAAATAAAACCCTTGAGCACGAGCCACAGGGGGAGATAAGAGGTGCTTGTCTTTAGTAATGGGATCATCGAAAACCACAAGCATTCCAAGGTAAAAATTCCCAAGGTTGGTAGGTTTAACGATTGCTGCTGACGTGGCATTAGCAACATTGGTGCCATTAGCAACATTGGTGCCATTTAAGAGGATGTCATGGTAGTATAGCACGAATCGCTTGCAAGGTTTCTTCTCGTCAAATTTTCTCGAGTGAGCAAAAGTGAAAAGAGAGAAAATGATCAAGAGTGATAAGAGAATGAAAATAGTGTTCTTGTGAACTATTTGGGCCATTGCTAGTGTTGTATTGTGTGAAGCAAAACGAAGTTATTTGTGCAGTATATATAGTTGCAAAATGCTACTTCTTCTAGATAGATGTTGGGAACATACCATTCTCATATTAAAATAGAAAGTTATAATTTTATAAATATCAAAATAATATGTTAAGAGAATTGAAGTAATTGGTTATCATATAATCCATTAATCCACATATATTCCATCAATATTTCGGAATGATTAGTAATAATTTGACTTCAACTTGTTTTTTTTTATTCCTATTAATCTCTAGTGTTAAGTTTTAGTTCATGATTCAGAACTAAGCGATAAAAGTTTCGTATTTTGAGTATTTATTAAAAGTAATGTTATAGTATCTATTTACTTGTATGCTTAAGATCAATTGGCTTCTATATACTTTCTGATAATAGCTATTTTTAACAATTTACCGTATGAAACAAGTACTTATTTAGAAATTGATGTTTAAGAAATAAAATTATTTTGTTTAATGTGAGAGATGTGAACTAACAATTGTCGTGTAAAACAAAGCCTAGCAAATCCAAAGACTTACCAACCCTTGGCCATATACTTTTATTTCAATATAATATAATCACAATTTTATTATTATATTATGTTGCACTCAATCAGTTCCCTTCGTCCTTTAATTTCACTCCAAATAGAAATTGTAGATACCCTCGACCATATTTACCTTCGTATTAAATCTGGTAATATCTTATGGAAGTGTGCCCGATAGTATTTTTTTATTCTATTTGGGCTTTGAGTTGGGCCTCGGTTTGGGCTTCATTTTGTTCTGCCGTTTACACTCCTTCATTACACGTGTCTATTGAGCTTAGTCATCATTTTTACATACTGAAAGCTAGCCTCGGAAATCGTTTTTTGCTTCCATTTTGTACTGAAATCGTTTCTTCCTTTTGTTTTCTACGCGTTTATTTTCAGACATACCGCTCCGCTGTTGAAGGTTTGTTTCTTTTTTTTTGCCTATGTTATGTTGTTGCTGCTGCTGTTGATTACTAATAATTATTTGTAACTGCTAATCAAATTTTAGTTATTGGTAATGAAATGTTAGCTAGGTTACTTTACTTACCTGACCTCTATTTATGTACTTTGATTTGCTTATGATTGTGGCTCTGTAGAATATGTGTGGAGTCTGATTGTGATTTGGGTTCTGTTTATCTTTTTTATATTTCTGTTCCTCTATTTGTGTAGTCAATTTGTTTTGTCTTTGATGTTTAGGTTTTCTTTATCTGTTGTGATCCAATTTCGCAGAAATATTTGCATTCTTCGTCGTGTTCGTTCTTTTGTTATTCTGTTTCTCTGTTTTGTATTTTTTGGGAAATGTGGGGTACTGATCTTGCTGAAGGGGATACCTGGCCTGTGTCGGAGGTTGTGGTTTCTAATAGTCGTAAGCGAGTCCGTTCTGCTAAATTTATTGCGCAACCAGAGGTACATTGCCCACCTGTGTATTACGATTGTGGAGATGCCAGTTGTGTTTGTGGCTATTGTTCTGCAGTGTTTTGGTTAGATGAAAGAATTTTACAGACCTCGCGGCCAGGTAATCCAAAATATAACCAATGTTGTAAAGGTGGAACAGTTGTGTTGCCTGATCCCGTTTTTCCGCCAGATCCGTTGCCATCTCTATATAATGATTCCCACTTCATGCGTAATATTAGAGCCTATAACTCTATGTTTTCGATGACATCGTTTGGAGCAAAGGTTGATGAGTCAGTTACTATGGGACGCGGTCCTTATACTTTTAAGGTTTCGGGTCAGATATCACATTATATTGGGTCTTTGTGTCCTCAATCTTCTACTGCTCCGAGGTTTCTGCAATTGTATCTATATGACACGGCAAATGAGGTTGAAAACAGGTTACGTGCTTTAGGTTCTTCTGGTTCTGACAACAGCCTTAGAAGTGATGTAGTCGCTGCGTTATCTGCCATGTTGTCAGCTTGTAATGAATATTTTCGGACCTTTCGAAGAGCTGTTGACATTGCGAACTTTAATAACATCGTTGAGTATTCCGTCAGGTTGTATAACAATATTCCAGATCAGCGGTATAGTGTACCGAAACAGGGTACTTTAGGAGCTATTGTTGCTGCAGATGATACAAATGCGAGTACTTACGATATAATTATTCGTTCGAAGGACAATCAACCTCACCGCATCAGTAAACTCCATCAATCGTATATGCCTCTTCAATATCCTTTGTTATTTCCTTACGGTGAGGTAAGTTGGTCTCCGTGTTTGAGGCTTAGATCTATGTCTGGGAGCGGGTCAAAATCGTTAACGGTAAATATGTATTACAGCTATCTACTGCATACTCGGCGTAATATTTTTTCTCTTCTTCTTCATGGAGGTAGATTGTTTCAGCAGTTTTTATTGGACGCATATCTCTGTGTAGAAGATAGTAGGTTGGAATATTTTCGCACACACCAGGGTAGTCTAAGGTCTGAATATATTGCGGGGGTATTTGATGCCTTGTCTAAAGGTGATTCGATTGGTAAGCATATTGGCAAGCGAATCTTTCTACCTTCGTCCTTTGTTGGCGGTCCACGTTACATGTACAAGCATTATCAAGATGCACTGGCTTTGTGTCGCGTATATGGTAACCCTCAATATTTTATTACGTTTACCTGTAATGCTAACTGGCCAGAGATTGTTAGATTTATGGACGAGAACGCCATGGGACATTCTCAGAACCGACCAGATGTCATATGTAGAATATTCAGTATGAAGGTGGCCCATTTTATTGATTTCCTCAAAGATGATAAGCCGTTTGGTGTCGTCAATGCGTGTATACCTATCGCTTTTTATATTTACTACTTTCATCGGATGTCTGCTTGCTTCTGTTGATACTGTTGTTTGTCTTGCACTCTCTTTGCAGACTTATATACCATAGAATTCCAGAAGCGAGGGCTTCCACATTGTCATACTCTGCTGTGGGTTAGTGAGGCCTCCAAAATTAAAGTCGCATCGGATGTTGACAAGTACATCACAGCGGAATTACCAGATCCTGTTACAGAACCAATTCTCTATTCAACTATAACCACTTGCATGATTCACGGCCCGTGTGGTCTTTTTAATACCAATGCTCAGTGCATGCGAGATGGAGTCTGCAGAAAGAAATTTCCAAAGGCATTTGCTTCAGTAACCTCTTTTGACAAAGACGGGTATGTACACTATAAGAGAAACACTGTTGCTCAGCATACAATGCATAACGGGGTTCGCGCGCATAATGGATTCGTGGTTCCTTACAATAAACTCCTATGCATTCACTTCGACGCACACATCAATGTGGAATATTGCGGATGGAGCATGATGATCAAATATCTGTTCAAGTATATCTCTAAAGGTGTCGAGCGTGTGTCCTTTTCATTACGGCGAGCTGAGAATTCTGATTCGGCAGTTTCTGAATCATCTACTGTGCCCGCTAATTGCTCTTCCTCTGTTACTAATGTACCCACTGTTAATGAGATCGACGATTTCGTGGATGGTAGATTTGTTTGTCCACATGAGGCTGCGTGGAGGTTATTAAATTTTTCAATTCACGAACGGCAGCCGTCTGTGCAGATTTTACAGGTTCATTTGGAACAAATGCAGTCGGTTACATTCAAAGATAACTGTGACTTACAGGACCTGGTACGAAATGCTGGCTTTGGTAATTCCACGTTATCTAGATGGCTAATTTCAAATAGGTGGGACTTAGATGGTCGTCATCTCACTTATGTTGAGTATCCTTCGCTATTTACATGGAATGCTGGAAAGAAAGATTGGTTTTTTAGGACTAGAAGCGGTATCATTCCCGTTGGTCGAATGGTATATATACATCCAACTGCCGGGGAATTATTCTACCTAAGAATGCTTTTGTGCCATCAGAAAGGTTGTTGTTCATATGCGGATATTCGCACAGTTAGGGGAGTCGTTTATCCATTATATCGGCTGGCGTGTGAGGCTTTAGGTCTGATTGGTGACGACAAAGAGTGGCTTACTGCTTTCAATGAGGCTTCCTTATGGGCGTCGTCTTCTGAACTCCGTAATCTCTTTTGTAACTTGCTGCTATACTGCGAGGTTGGTGATCCAAGAGTATTTTGGAATAACGCCTGGTCAAAGATGGGAGATGATATTTCTCGACTTCTGTCGGAATCAACTGCTTCTTCAGATTTTGTTATATCAGATGATATATTGCAACAACACATCTTATTTGAAATAGAGAAGCTATTGAATGGAGCAACACCACAAAAATCGCTTGCCTCATTTGATCTGCCTCTTCCTTCTTCGAACATATTGCTTCCGTTAACGAATCATCTGCTATTAGAAGAAACCATGTACGATAAGTTTCTGTTAGCTCAGCAACATCTGCAGATGTCGAGTAAATTGAATCCGGGCCAGTTGAAAATCTATAATAAAGTATGTAGCAACGCGTTGATGCAAAAACAAACACTACTGTTTGTCTATGGTCACGGTGGGACAGGAAAAACTTATTTGTGGTCGACAATTATTGCTTATTTCAGATCTGTAGGAAAGATTGTATTAGCTGTTGCGTCATCTGGCATTGCGTCACTGCTTCTACCTAACGGGAGAACCGCACATTCGAGATTTAATATTCCTATAAACCTGTTAGGTACGTCAGTTTGTAACATAAAGAAAAGAACGCTGCTTTCTGATTTGTTAGAGAAAACGTATATCGTTATATGGGATGAGGCAACTATGATGGATCGGAAATGTTTTGAGTGCGTGGACCGTACATTTAGAGATGTATTAGGAAATAGAGATAAACCATTTGGCGGTATATCAATGTTATTAGGGGGTGATTTCAGACAGACGTTACCTATAAAGCGAAAGAAAGGTCATCGGGATATAATACTTGCCACGTTTCCAAACTCTATCCTCTGGCCTGCTTTTACTTTGCATAGGCTTTCTTGCAATATGCGTCTTTCTTTCACAGATGCGAGCAGGTTTACATGTGCTGACTCTGGCAAATTTGCTCAATGGCTTCTGTATATCGGAAACGGTACTGCTGGCGTCCCTGACGCAGTGAATCCCCAATACGCGTCGGATGTACAAATTCCTGATAATTTTCTAATAATGAACAACCGGTCTGGTTTAGAAGATTTAATCGATTTTGTGTACGAATCAGCTGTTTTGCTCAACCCAACCTCAGATCTTCTTTGTAACAGGGCGATTGTATGTCCGAAAAACTGCACAACCGACGACATTAATTCAAAAGTTTTGACTTATGCTCCGGGCTCCACAACCACATATTATAGTTCTGATTCTAAAACACCTCACACACAAGGAATGTCAGATATGGATTTATTATATCCGGAGGAATATTTGAATCAGCTTACCTTTCCTGGCGTTCCTTTGCATCAGCTTCACCTAAAGAAAAATGTTCCTATAATTCTTCTGCGTAATATGAGTCAAAAAAATGGGCTTTGTAACGGCACGAGGCTAATAGTTACTCATCTGCTGCCGACCATTATTGAGGCTGTTATAATGACGGGAACTTGCATCGGACAAAAAGTATATTTGCCTAGAATCAAATTCATTCATCATGATCCAGAACTTCCGTTCACCTTTAATAGAAAGCAATTTCAATGTAAAATCTCTTATGCAATGACGATCAATAAAAGTCAAGGGCAATCCCTACAGCGAATAGGCATATTTCTACCTTCTCCAGTCTTTGGTCACGGACAGTTATATGTTGCACTTTCACGTGCTACATCTCCTGAATCCATTAAAATTCTTATCCACAACGAGAAGGGAGAGTGTATAAAGGTGACTAAAAACATCGTATACAGGGATTTTATTTCACATCTCGACGGCCTACAGAACGAATGACGAAAACCTATACCTTGCGACTGCGATAACTATTTGTTTTGCTGATATAAAGAGACTGCTATATTACTACATTGGTATGATAGATAATGCAACGACGCAGTTAATTAACATTAACAGCAATTACAGTATTGCTTTATGTTAGTAAGCAAAAGAAACTATTGCATTTTTTAAAAATTGCTTTGTAATTATTTATAGCATCTAACCTGCAATATTTTTATTAGATATCGTTACGATATTGGTTTGTATTAGGAAAAAAAAGAAATGATTATATCTTCAAAAAATTGCTCTCAATAGTTATAGTATTTGACCCGCAATATATTTATTACATATTGTCTGATACCTTTTTTTCTCTATGACAGCAAAAAAATATGGTTTATATCGCAGATCTCGAATATGGCTGTGCCGGGCTACCGCTCCAAATAAGAATTCTGAGAAGGTGGAGGCCTCATTTTCGAAGTAAGGAAACTTGGTTTGTAGCCACAGATGAACGTGTAAGTGTTTCACATATACTACATAACTTTTATATTTATGTTGCTTACATATTTAAGATTTCACTGTCAAAGTTATGTATATGTGTGTCGACCGAAGAAACACCGTTTATGTAATCTATAATGTTTATGTATTCTAACGCATTATTGTTAACAGGGGGATATGATCGTAATTCTTGGTGAACAACAGGGACAGACGTTTTTGGAGTCAAAGTTTAAAATAGGCAACTGTTATATCATAGAACAATACTCATGTAATGAAACGCAGAGGTATCAAAAGATGATTAGAAATTCGGTTCATCTCATTGCTGGAGAGGCCTCACAGATCGCGTTGATAGAGGATGCGGGGAATATACCAAAGACATCCTTTGATTTTGCCACTGTAGACGAACTTT
Organism: Senecio squalidus; assembly: GCA_910822075.1. Taxonomy (NCBI): domain Eukaryota; kingdom Viridiplantae; phylum Streptophyta; class Magnoliopsida; order Asterales; family Asteraceae; genus Senecio; species Senecio squalidus. The sequence continues at coordinate 45,826,238 of CAJVGC010000592.1, read as the reverse complement.
CCGAATTCCTTAATATGCCTGCTTATTTCCCAGGTATGCAAAACGTATTTGGTTTTTCATGTCGATTTTCATTTTGTGCAACAAAATTACCTTTGCCAAATCATTTGCATAACCAGAAACAATAAAACTTTAATAAACGACAGATTTCGTTGGAAGGTACAAGAAACAAACACACACCAACAAACGAAATGGTGACCAAATCTTGCTACTAACGTTGATGACTGCTACGTAAGTACATAATGTTTCTTTTTTTTTTTAGCGGAAATCATACAGGTCAATGAACACTTTGTTCCATTTACATTGTAGGGGTCAAGATATAATCGCCACTGTATGGAACGAGTGCCTAGCAGACTCTGAAAAAGTTGATATTTCAGCTTTATCGGTTGTGGATACAGACACAGTTATAGTGCTTACAAACATCAAGCCGACGATATTTGCAAGTAAAGTAGTATAAATATGTATATACGTACTAATGTCTAATTTCCATTACGTATAATACAAATCTAACCCATTTAAAATATTACAGAAACTTTGAGAATATCGTCCACTGATGCTACCCATGTTTACATCGATCCGGAATTACCTGCAGCATCTAGAAAAATTTCCCAACGGATGCTAGCAAGTTCTCAACCCTTGGCAATCGCATCATACACTGTTATGACGTTAGAAGAACTCCAGAACAAGCTATACGAGTCATTACAGGTAATTACACCTGTTTCTTATCCATACAGTTACTAACAATCAATACATCAACTGTTACTGAACTTCCTAAAAACATTTTACACGATTAAACAATCACAGGGAAAAACAGTGGCTGTTGATGCAAGAATTACAGAAGTTATGTTCGACAACTCCTGGTATGTAGCCATATGTGCAAAATGCAGAAGTCAGATATCAAAGCAAAACCAAACGTGGTTCTGCCCGAACCATGGAAAGAACTGTGATCCGAGTTTTTTGTAAGATTAAATACATTGATCAAAAGAGAATAAGAAAACAATCATATGAAGTAACAATCGTAAAAAATTTTGCAGCTATAACATGAGGGTTATACTTTCGGATGGTACGTCAGCTTTGGAAGTCGCAACCACTGACTCCTGCATACAAAAAGTTATGGGCCACACTTGCAAGGAGATGATAATAGAGCAAGGGTACGAAGATCGAAAAAGATTGCCGCCAAACTTCAAAAGATATGGCATGGACACTTACAGATATCATGTCGAAGTGACAAAAAAATCGACCCCTGATAACATCAACTTCATCGTCGTAGGTAAAGAAACAGCACCAGGAAGAGAACAGGCAACAGAAACAATTATACCCGCTACCTGCTTACCAAATACGTTAACAACCACCCTTGAACCCACATACACGACTCCACCACCGTATACTCCAATGACTCCAAGCATTGAAACAGAGGCAACTGATGAAAGAAAATCTACGACACAACCACCCAAGACAGCCCCGACTGCAAGGAAGCTCACATTCCAGGACACAGGTACTCATTATAACAAATCAAGTATCTCCCATATTCAAATTAATAATCATATACTATAATACAGATATCATCGACGCTGTCAACCCATCATCAGATTCGAAAGAGAGTGTTATAGATTTTAATATACAGAAAGAACATCAACAAGAATTAACAGCGGAACACACTTCAGAGGCAACAGGTAAATACAATAAATAACAGATTATATTCTGCATATAGATTAACATTGACGAATATAACGATGCAGATACCGCTCATGATGTAAACAAAGAAACATTAAGAATCCAGACACAACCAATAAAAACTACCGCACCTGCCACACATCCACCAAACACATCGACAGCCACGTCCAAAGCTACGCAAATGACTCCATTATCAAAGAATACAAAAGCTACAACGACTGAAATTGAACTGAGTGATAAGAACAAATCGAAGAAACGACAAACGAAAACACTTCCCACTGCAAAAAAAGTAACATCCGAAGGAACAACTACGAACACAGGTATCATTGCTCCTACTCACCTACTATCAGATTCAGAAGAAACTCTCACAGACGTCAACATAGAACTGTCCGACGTTCCAATCACAACAAAACGCAAATCTACAAACTCGGCAGGTATGTGCACTTAACATGAAAAAAAAATTTCCTAATCCCCTCTAATAAAAGAATAGCTCATTTTGCAGATGACCTAAAAAACTCGAACCCTGCAAAACGATAAAGGTTTCCAGAAAAAGCAATCAACAAGACACGAAATCGGACGCAATTACACCAAAAAAAATCAGCTGCTATCCCAAATAATATCTACATCATCATTTTGCAACAATAACTATCTGTGTTTATATATCTATGTAAATATCGAATATTAGAAGTTTGCAACTCTTTGTTTAGCTTGAGAATCGGATATGTCTGTGCTTATATATCTATGTAAATATCGAATATTAGAAGTTTGGAACTCTTTGTTTAGCTTGAAAATCGGATATGTCTGTGCTTATATATCTATGTAAATATCGAATATTAGAAGTTTGGAACTCTTTGTTTAGCTAAAAAATCGGATGTGTGCAAAATTTTGAACTATCAACAAAACACATAGCATTTCCCTTCCAGCTATCTATATTAATCAAATATGAAATTAGTCACCGAATATGTTATAACTTTATAGTCATTTTAAAGTAACGGATCATACAAACGTATCTGCAATGAATAACCAATTCCGAACATTAATATAAATATTAAACACTACAACATTCACACGCTTTGGTAACGACTCTAACATCGAAATAATGAAAAATTAATATGTTTTTCAAACAAAAACGAGCCAATATAAGCAGTCTATTTACAAGTTGTTACAACAACGATTTTACCTTCAACATTTCCTCCTACTCAAATAGTTACTTAAAAAAAAAAAAGAAAAAAGATAACTACTAATGTCGAAAGAACGAAACAACGCATATAACCGACTACACCGTGATTTTTTCACAAAGATTAAAATATGATAATCCTCAGAGATTAAAAAAAACTTATTCTCTAACGTTTTTCTCAAATTCTATGTAATAGCAAAAAAAAATTTAAACGACACTTTTGCAACAATGATAAAAAAGCTTATTATCGACAAATACCAAATAACATAAAATTGTCAATTAAACCAACAAATTTTGCATTAAAAAAATAAAACACTCTGAAAACAAAATAAAGATTACGAATAACATCAATATCTATTATTAAAATAAACAAAGTATAAAAAACACGAACTTTAAATAAAAAAAAAACAAACATATAGAGAAAAAGCAATACACAATTCTACAAATAATACTAAAGTTCTGACCAGTAATACAGATGCCTCAATATCTATAAAGCAAACAAGAAACGTTATCTTCAACATTGAAAAAATACCCACCGCCTTTTCTACACCATTCATCCCTGCAATCCATATCCAAAAAGCTATCACAAAATCGAATATAAATCGACCATCTTCTACCTTTTCATATCAACACCATAGGGAGTAATAATTCAATTACTGTATAACAATATTTTGAAACATCCGATGTAGATGATTCCTACAAATCGAGATTACAGATTTGAAGAAATAAAAGTCATCGAAAAAAGGGATCGACAGTTGTTGTAAAGTTTTGACCACTTTTTAAGTTGTAAGGTTCTGCACATTTTATTTTCATTTTTCCAGGTATTAATTTAATAAAATGACTGCAACTTTTTTTGATTATCAGTTACAGGCGATTATGAACGACTTTATTCAACTAAAGTCACAGTAAAAAGTCTACGAAACTAAAACCATGGTTAAAGGTCAGGATTTCATTTTAATGCTTATTAGATTACATGTTCTTTTTTCTGTTTGTATCATCTAAATCGATGCTTTGTATGAGTAGGAACATTATATAGATTTTCATTTGATTCCAAACATGAGAGTAATGGTCACATTATTGGATAAGCTAATAATAACTTTTACTAATATCCATATGAACTCTCTGAACAGTCAATTCGGTAGACTGGTGAAAAATAAGGTTCTGATACGCAAACCAGTCGAAAAGGTGAAGACAAAACATATGTTTTACTCCGTTCTACATTCAGTATTAACAGTCATGCAATAATAACTTTTACTAATATCCATATCAACTCTCTGAATTCAGGACGCATAAACCATGAACGAAAAAACAGCGGCAAAAAAAACAGCAAATCCAAACATGCTCTACAGCGACGGCGATCATAGAAGCCAAACACATACCCAAAATGGATTTTTAGTGCAACAAAAACTATTCACATCTGTTTACAGGCAGGTACAACAGCTTTTTATATCGTCACTTCCACTACATACCCTTATTCGAAATCTGTTGTTTTGAAACAGAAACTATTATAAGCTAAACGAACAGTAAAAGAAAACCGAATCGATACACAAACTATTAAAAAATAACACGATCTTTTAAAAACATAATATAAAAACGGATAAAACAAAACAAACCAAAATTAGGCAGCCGAAAAAGAATAATTTTGACCTAAGACTGGGATCATAGACCTTCTAAAAAGAGGTTTCTGAATTTCGATGTTAGCGTTCTGGATGTGGAAAATTCGGACAGAGAGTGGACAAAAAAAAAAAACTTTTCCGCATTCCTTGCAGTAGGCTCGACAGAAACGTTCTTTTACTATACCGGCTTGTCCAACTCTGTCCGAATTTCCCAACCTCATAACCCTAACATTCAAATCCAAAAACCTCTTTTTTAGAAGGACTAGCATCCCAGTCCTAACTCACAATTCGTCTTTCACAGCTACTTACTTTTTAGCCTACTTTGTCTTCTTCGTTTTTATATTTCACTCTTACATAATCGTGTTCATTTTTGAAAGTTTGTTCGCATTCGGTGTCTTTTACATAATATTTTTTCAATATCATTTACAAAACCACTTGATTTGCTGGTGGAAAATAGAAAATCCCAAGCTGAAACTCATCGCTCATGTATAAACGAATTTGTTGGAGTTTCATTGGAACAAACATGAGCAGCTGCTGAAACCCAAGGACGAACAACAACAGGTTTATATATGGGTGAAATGTCATTTCATTTATTGTTTCGACCTCCGTTTTTTCGTTCTCCAGTTTCGGGAAATGCTTATGTTCTATCCAGTAACACTGCAATAAATTCGTTCATATGTAAGGAATGAGTTTCAACTTGAAATATTCCATTTTCCATTAGCATTTCAAATGGTTTTAAATGGTGTAAGTCTAACAATCTGTTTTTAATAAATATCCTTTCTAAACTGCTTTCAATACTATCTAACCAATACTCTTTTATATTTTTGCAAATTACACGAAAATAACGATATCCAAAGAAACGCGAACAACAGCAAACTCTACACTATCGTGTTCGACAGCATGCAGGTACACGAAACATCGATCTTTCGAAAACATAATATGAAAACGGAAAAAACCAAAGAGAACCAAATTATTTTACTTTTTGGCCTGACCGATTGAAAAACAAACATATTAGAACTTAGTGATGAATGCGAATAGCCTCCAAAAATATATTACCTCAAGTGGTATGTAAACAGGCCGCTTTGGCTTCCCAATATCTACAAATCGAAGATTCTGTGATTCCTTACATTCTCCACCTCGATATTTTACGTACTACTTATAGACCGCTATATCTATTGACTCAGTTAGGCTAACTGAGCCAATAGACATAACAGTTTATGAGTAATACGCAAAGTATCAAGATACCAAACCTAGGGAATCTCAAAATTTTCGATACATAGATATTGGGTGGCCAAAGCGGCCTGTTTACATACCGCTCGAGATAATAGATTTAGAGGTCATTCGCATTAATCATTATTATTCTGCTATGTTATTTTGAAAAAAGGAAAATCCCAACGTAAACCTTACGACTCATATATTAACGAATTTGCTGAGGTATAGTTGCAATAAACATTAGCAGCCACCCATACCTGAGAACAAAGGACAAAAGATTCGATACGTAGGTGAAAAGTCTTTTCATCTGCCTACTCGACCTTTAGTAGTCCCTTCTCCAGCTTGTAGGCACGTTAATCTTCTTTCCAACTACAGTGCAACAAATTCGTTCATATGTAACGAGTAAGCTTCATCTTGAAATTTTCCATTTTTCCCCAGCATTTTAGATGATTTAAAATAGCAAAAGTTGTTTTCAACAACCCAATCCGTTCAGCAATCTGTTTTTAATTAGCCTCCTTTCTAATTCGCTTTCAATACGATCTAACCAACATTTTTATTTGCCGGAGCAAAATGGAAAATCAAAAGGAACAAAATCTACGGATGAAAGCCGACGGTTTCACCGCTTCTTATGGAAATCTAGCAAGCAATTCTACATCAGAAAAAGTAAGTTTTCTAGAACTAGATACAAACCTCATTCTTTTTATAACTATCGATTCAGAGGAATAACATCATTAAACCAGGAATAAAATTCAGAAATCTGAAGGAGCGTTTCATCGCTTACCATGGAAATCTAGCAAAAAGTAAGTTTCATCGACGTAGCTACAATTTTCCTTCAGAGTAATAACATCATTAAACCACAAATAAAATTTAAAAACCTTTGATTTTAACACATCGTTCTGCAAAAAAAATTTCAGTTGGGAACGGAAATGTCGGAAAACAGATACAACGGCTACTGGCTCACTACTCCTGATACTATTGGCACCTTCAGAAACAACCAACAACAAAAATCTAACTGCCAATATCAGAAGCATCAACAAAAAAAGCCACGAAACAATCGAAGATTAACATTCATCTACCTGAAGACCGCGACGCACGCACAGGAAACGAACCCGTGCAACGCACGGGAAGCTTCCTAGTTAAGTATTAACATCATGGGAGAGACTCTTATAAACCAAAATTTAAAGTAAAATAAAGAAAAAAAATGTGAAAAAATAATTTATTATATTTGTAATTTTGTATTATGTTTATTTATTGAATTATAACAAACTTTAAAAAAGTAAGTTTCGATATGCATTAAAATATATGTCGTTTAGGGACTCTGCATCAAATTCTTTGTTTTTGTGCAATAAATATTCAAATTTGATGCACAACGGTAAAACTACCTATTTTATGATGTACAACAAAACTTCATTTTTTAAAGTTTGAGATATGTTTGAAATGAACGATAATCCAAAATATCTAACGTTATAAATTATTTTTTAATTTTTTTTCCTTATTTTACCTTAAGGTTTGTTTTACAATAACCAACCCCTTAACATCATAATATTAATTCATACTAAATAAACGAAACTTGAACTTATAACTTTTTTTTCTAACTGAAGATCAACATATATAGAAAAACATTATGTTATTTTCGCTTATTTTTCAAATTAAGTTGTTTTAAAAGCGTAGATTCCAAAATATTGTGTTTTAAGTTATAGATTATTATCCAATGTTGACTCAAATTTGGTCACTAACTTATTAGTGACAAAATATTCGGTCACTAATGATGTTAGTTCTGATTGGTCACTTTTTGTTATTATAGGTCCGTCACTAATTTTATTATAGACTAACTAAAATTATATTTTTTTTGTTATTAATTTTGTTTAGTGACCACTTTTTTAATGATGACTAAAAAAAGTTATTAGTGACAAAAAATAGTGGCTACTATTTTCGTCACTAAACCTTTTTTTTTTATTATAGTGTATCGGGAAACGATGCATGAATCTATTTAATAAAATATGTAGATCAAATTGTTTAAAATCGATGAATGAAATGAAACAAACATTAATTAAAAGAAAACCAACCCAATGTTTGTGTTTGACATGATTTTCTAAAACATACCCGTCAAGGATACAAAGCTACGTGAATCGTCGGACGTGACAAACTTATTTAAAAAATCACGACAAATTAAGCAGTTTCTGAACATGAATGAATTTGTAAAGGAGTTTTGGAGTTGTGTTTTTTATGTTTCAAAACGAATGAGGTTGAACCTTTATTTATTTATCAGTTAATTAAAAACATACTATGATTTAGGGGTGTTGTTAATGGCACCCCTACTCTTACTTTTTTTTTTAATAGATTTACCTCCCCTAACTTATATTTTAATATTTTTTGTCCTTTTAATTTTTTAATATTTAAACTACAGATGTGTCCCATCTATTTTTTTGTTTTCTTTTTATAAAATAAAATTTTTAATTACTTATCATTTTTAATAGATATAAAAAACAATATATATTTTAAAGTTATATAAAATAAAAAAATAATATATATAATAACAAATAAATAAAATATTTCAATAATTTATATATAGAATAAGTAAATATAATATAACAAACAAAACAAAAAAAAAAACAAAACAAAAAAAGGAAAAGAGTAAAAAATAGGAGAGTGAACCTAAAATCTATCATTTTAGGGGGTGCCATCATCCTATCCCTATAATTTAATATATGCTAATCACTCATAAAATTTTGAAAAGAAAATCCGAGTCCATGTATGAGCCACAAATTTCATAGTTACATTCATCAACAGATCGCACAGACTCACACTAGTTTGTTCCAAGATTTGATTGTGGTTGAGACACCGTCTATTCAAAAAGAAAACAAATAGTTTCCAAGTTATAAGCGGCTTCCACCAAGATGATATAAAAAGTTAATTGTGAGTTAACTTTTGACAAGTACTTTAGAAATTTGATAACTGTTACTAATAAATTGTATGAAAAGTTATAGGACAAGTTAGCAAATAGCCCAACATTCGCTTTTACTTAAAATAAAGAATATTAAATAACTATAATGCACACGAACGGGTCATAATATATAAATGTCATTGTCTTTCAATAATATAATCTCATATATATATATATATATATATATATATATATATAGAGGTGGGTTCATTTAGGAAGCACTAAATATTTAGGAACCATTAGGAACCAATATTCATCAGTGTATATATATGATATTCACCAGTGTATATAAAACATATGTATATATATATATACACTGGTGAATATTATATGTATATACACTGGTGAATATTATATGTATATACACTGGTGAATATCATATTAAATATACACTGGTGAATATCATATATATATACACTGGTGAATATTGGTTCCTAATGGTTCCTAAATATTTACATGGTTCTTAAATGAAACCAACTCTATATATATATATATATATATATAAAAGTTGGTTCTTGTAAAACAAACTTTAAGGTAAAATAAGTAAAAAAAATTAAAAAATAATTTATAACGTTAGATATTTTGGATTATCGTTCATTTTAACCATATATCAAACTTTAAAAAACGAAGTTTTGTTGTACATAAAAAAGTGGGTAGTTTTATCGTTGTGCATCAAATTTGAATATTTACTGAATAAAACAATAAATTTGATGCACAGCCCCTAAACGATATATATTTTGATGCATATCAAAACTTGCTTTTTTAAAATTTGTTATAATTGAATAAATAAACATAATATAAAATTACACATATTATAAATTATATTTTCATATTTTTTCACTTAATTTACTTTAAATATTGTTTAATAAGAATCTCCTCATATATATATATATATATGACTAAATACCAAATTTGAGTCATCACTAAAGATATAATGACGAAAAGTGACCAATCAAAATTTGTCACTAAGATCATTAATGACCGAATATTTGGTCACTAATAATATTATTGACTAAATATTTGGTTACTAATAATATTAGTGACCAAATTTGAATCAACACTAAAAATTATTTTTGTTGTAGCAATAATTTTTGGGTAATAAATTATAACTTAAAACACAATATTTTGGAATCTAGGTTTTTGAAAATTTGAAAATTAAGTGAAACTAACATAATGTTTTTCTATATGTGTTGATTCTGAGTTATAAAAAAAAATTGTAAGTTCAAATTTCGTTAATTTGAATATTATGATGTTAATACTTAATATGATCCGGGGTATCTACAATTTCTATTTGGAGTGAAATTAAAGGACGTAGGAAAGTGATTGAGTGCAACATAATATAATAATAAAATTGTGATTATATTAATAGAATATTGAAATAATAGTAAGGAAAATTGGATTCATATGGCCAAGGGTTGGTAAGTCTTGGATTTAGTAGGCTTTGTTTTGCACGACAATTGTTAGTACACATCTCTCACATAACAAAATAATTTTATTTTTTAAACATCAATTTCTAAATAAGTACTTCTTTCATACGGTAAATTGTTAAAAATAGCTATTATCAAAACGTATATAGAAACCAATTGATCTTAAGCATACATGTAAATAGATATATTTTCTTTTCTTTTTTAACAACTAATTTTATTAAAATGTACACTAACAATATGCTAGTGGCAATAAAACGATTACACGAAATTAGAACAAGCTTTACATGGGTTTTCTAACCAATCTAACCAGTCAATGTTTCCGTTACGGTTTCTATTTGATATCCAGGTGTAAGATTGATTAACAACATCTTGAAAAATCATGTCTTTTCTGGGTCTTTTTTCTTCAAAAATGCAAGCATTCTTATATCTCCATAAAGTCCATAAGCCTGTCTGCATTACAACATCGAAAGATTTTAAAGACTTACTATTTAGATTAGACTGGTCAGCGAAATTGCATACTTCTTTGAGATTATGGAATACCATAGGAGTTACTCCCCACCAACCCGAAATCGAATTCCAAAGACCTTGTGCTATATCGCTGAAGATGTGTTGTTCAGTTTCTTGATCTTCGTCACACATAGGGCATCTCGTTGAAGGGATGTCAATACCTCTGAGATCAAGGTTAATTCGGGTAGGAAGGCGTTTATTTATGATTCTCCAAGAGCCAATATTAACTTTGATGGGAATCCAAGAATTCCATCGAACAGAGTCTTCAACAATATTTAGGTTTTTCTGATCAATAAGCAATCAAAGATCTTTGACACAAAAGTATTTGGAATCGTTTAAGGTACAAGCCCATGTATCTTTGCAATCATAGAGGGCCAATCCAGCAACCAACATAGAGAGCTCATGAAATTGATTTTCTTCTAGGTCCGTCCTAATGGGCCTTCTCCATGTCCACTGAAGAGAAAACGAGCCATTAGCAGCCAAAACTTTTTTTTTATGGAGGTATTAGGCTGAGTTTCTATCATGTATAGCCTAGGAAAAAGAATTGATAAAAGGATATCTCCCAACCATGTATCTGTCCAAAAGACAGTGTCTTCCCCATCCCCAATAGATTTTTTGAAACAATTTGTCAAGTTAATATTAAACTTATGCAAAGAGTTTTGTAGTTGACAAGAAAGAGATAAAGAGAAAGTTTCAACCTCTTCACGACATACGCCAATACCAAAAAGTTGACTTTTTGAAAAGTTGACTTTTAGACCCGAAGCCATGTGAAAACATCGAAGGATTCTAGCAAGATTACTCACGTTTTCAAGAGACCACTCTCCAAAAATGAGTGCATCATCCGCAAATTGGAGGTGCGAGATGTAAATATTATCTTTACTCACTTTGATTCCATTAAAGATATTCTTGTTTTTGGCTTCAAGAAAAACCACATGAAGAGCTTCAATCGCTAAAAAAAGAAAATGAGATAAAGAGTCACCTTGTCTAAGCCCGTTTTTTATTTTGAATTCTTTTGTGGGGGATCCGTTGACCAAAACCGAGGCAAAAGCCGAATTTAAGCAACCTTTTATCCAATTCCTCCAAATCATTCCAAACCCCATAAAAAGAAGAAACATTATTTGATGTTTAAAGTTGACTTTACCCTTGATTGGGTTTTTTTAGTAAATACATACTATCTTTAATATAATATAAAAGAGAGGCCTTAAATGCCACATGGCGAAGTAAGGACCCTTAGATGAGTTAACTTATTTGATTTCAACCGTTAGATCAAATTGATGATGTCATCAAACACTATTTTCATTTTAGTTGTCCCACATCGCTTCAGGTATGAAACTTTTTCATACTTCTAGCATATATATATCATATGCCTTTAGTTTTTCCTACTTTGTCCCACATCGCTTCATGTATGAAACTCTTTCAGACTTATAGCTTATATATAGCATATGCCTTTGGATTAAAATATAGTTCGACGGTAATTTTCGGGTCAATCGGGTCAAACCCGAAACCCGACAAACTGGAACTATTCTATCCGAAACCCGACCCTATTTATGAATCGGGTGTTGCCTTGAATGTCACATGGCGAAGCAAAGACCCTTAGATGGGTCAACTTATTTGATTTCAACCGTTAGATCAAATTGATAATGTCATCAAACACTATTTTCATTTTACACCCTTTTACAAAACATAATTACATTATCTCTTTAATTTCAATCTCTACTTAAATAAAAACAAAATTCCAATTTACTTAAAAAAATTCACTCAATTTGAACTATGATTTACATTATTTTTATAAAATTTTCTAATAAAAAATATTAAAACATGTATATAAACGTAAAAGTGTTTATGTTATTATAACTATAAACAACATGTGTATAAACGTAAAGGTATATATATGTTATTATACGTATAACATTGTCTTTTTATAATAACCTAAAATCTATATAAACATAAAGTTTACAATTCAATTTTTATTTTTTTCCGCGCTATCGCGGGACAATAATCTAGTAACATTATATATCAAATATATACACGTTTTCTATAATTCTTGTTATGTTTTTTGTATGCATCTTTTACATAGGTCCTTCAAATTATAGATTAATTAATTATTATTATTTTTGTTAATAAAATAACTTACTTTAAATTAGTAAATATCTTTAATAAAAAATGTATCATATAGAAATCAAACTTGTTATATTTTACATTTAATTTGATGGGAGCTTTATCCTAATTTAATTTGTCACCAAAATAACTACTTTGCAAATAAAATGGTATAAAGTTAATATTGAATATTTATAATACACACGGAGGGATGACTATCATAGCATATAAAGTCTTTGATAAAATTGTTCCATACATACATACACACACGAATATATAATCTTGATTGAACAATAAAATAAATGTCATGCATGTAGATGTTTGATGAATCCGTTTTAACTGCATTATTCAAAATGTCATTTGAAATGTGGCAATAAGGGGCGGATTCAGAAAGTGTCCGGGACGGTAGATTTGTTTCGCTTAATGTTAGAAAAAGTCAAAAATCTCAAATTTGGAGACTAAAGTTTAAACCTTATCAATTTTTGGCCTGCTCCTCCACTAGTGGCAAGGGGTGTTTTACATGATGATATCATAATCTGAATTTGTTAGCTATTAATGTCGAGTGTTCAAGCCTTGGTAGAGAGAAATATAAATAGCATAGTATATATGTATTCAAAATTGAAGTAAACTTGTATTTGAATCCGAAAAACAATAATTTTAAGACTACATTATGAATGTTTTTATTTTAAGTTTATGCATTATATATTGCCCAATAATAATTGGTTAACACATAAATGATTTTTCCAAATAAGCAAATACTTGCATGTTACAGCTAAATACATAGATTGATCAGAGAAATGTGTCAAATGAGAATTTTTAAGACTTCGTGTGTTGCGGCAAGATTAAAATAGTTAGTATCAAATTAGCAAAAGAAAAAAAGGAAATATTTATATATGATGTTAAAGTACTACTTTTAAACATTTAGAAGTTAAAAAAAATTAGAAACACTAAATTTATTAAATTGACGGTTGTATAATAAAATCAAAGTGTTTTTTTAAGAATATATAAACTCGTGCAGATTGTAAAAAAATCTCATATGTTGAAAAGATTAAAAGAGTGACTCACTTTTTTACAACTACTTTTTCTTTAGGTATTTATTTTTTTTAGTAATGAGAGAAATTTTTATAAATATTATACAAAATAACTAATATATATCATTCTTTCCATGATAATTTGAGTTTAGTATTGAAAGGAATTGTATATTAGCGTTTGTTAAGTTTATCGGAAAATAAGAATTAGCACATTAGTTAGTATATAAACCTTTTTTTTTTATAATAATATGAATATTTAATTGTCACACCCCGCAAAATGGCGGAACCGAGGTGTACAGAGAATACGGTATCAGAGATTCAAAGGTTACATCAACATAAATAAACCATACATAATCAACATAGATAAATAAGTTTAAAATAGCATACTTATTACAATTATCCGAAAATATCAAAATACGGCTACAACGTTTGGGATACTAAGGAATTAACAAAAGCAAAATGAATTTCATGCAAGTAATCCACGTAGCCACCAAGCATAACATCAAAAAGTGTAACCTCAAATCCCTGAAAAGCGTTAAAATACGACGTCAACATAAAGTTGGTGAATTATTCGCAATATTAATAAAAACATAATAACATAAAAGTTTCAATACGTTTTGACCCAAAAGTGATATGATTTGAAGATAAGTCATTTGAAAAATGATGTTTCAAAATATACGTGAAGTATACGAAACCTTTTAATAATATACCAATACAAATACCATAAAAATACCATAATCAATTCATAAAATACCATACTGGATAGATAATTGCTTTAGATACATACGGTACACCTGAACCATAACAATACTGGCAACTAACCCCACCTAGTGTCTTAAGCTAGGTTGTCCTCGAAATCAACGGTCATAACATTACTAACACGGACAGGGCGCATCCATCATCCATCGTGTTAGAAATGAGGGTTTGTTAGACCCATATAGCGCTATATATATAAACCGGCGGCTAAAAGCTAACAGGTGTGTATACGGGGCCTCGTACTACCACAAAGGCGGTACAAGTTTGGGTAAGACTAACCTAAAGCATTCATATCCATAATACATAACCATAATATATATATATCATAAAAATACATTTATACAACGCTAATCATGCCCAAAAATATAAAAGTGGAAAAAGGGCAGCGAATAACTCACGGAATAGCAATGCAATCCAAACAACGATACGTCGGGTAATAATATAATACGGTCAAGCTCCCACGTCTAAGTGCCCTAAACATCACGTAAATAAATATATCTGAGTATCTCTAAGTCTAGTGGGGTATGCCTTATACGATCAACGTTTTATACGTGTTTAAAAATGACCAAAAGGGACATCGATTTAACAGAATTACAAACGTTTCGAAAACTCCGGCAAGCTAGTTACGCATCACGTAACTAAGAGTTACGCAACACGTAACTGAGAGTTACGTACGTAACTCACTTACGTGACAAGGGTTTAGTTACGTGACACATGTCTAGTTACGTGACATAGAAGAAGTTACGTGCCCTAGTTACGTGCACGTAACACAGTTACGTGACGTAACTGGGTTTTACGAAAAATTACATTCGGAATGCGATTCTGAGTGTTTTTAGGCGTTAAAATCATCCAATATCGAAACCCTATGTCCAGAATATGTTTAGGTAAATAATACCTCAATAAAATTCGGGTTTTGATGGTGAAAAGTGGTGTTTTTTGAGTTTGAATCTAAATAAATAAAGTTTAAAACAAAATCGAAGAAATACTTACCCGATTGAGATGAAATTCGGAGGAATGATAAAGATGAACGTGGTGAATGATAAACAAGCTTCAAAATCGAATTTCGACGGTCGGATCTTGAGATATTTTAGAGAGAAGTGTGTGTGTTTGTGTGTGTTTTCTAGAGAGAGAAGTGAAAGGGTGAAATGGTGTAGGTGATGGGAGGTAGGTGTGGAATAAGACAAAATTTTGATAAAAACAATGTTGGTGATAGAGTAAGACAAAATGGTTGGTGAAGGACCATTTTTGTAATAGAAAATCCCGTAGGACTAGATCTGTAATAAAATTCTGGAAGGACTAAAATTGTAATACTTTTTAACGTTAATCTTAATCGTATAAATAAGGCATAAAACCCCTAAACTTATCTTAAGAGCATACTAGACTTATACTAAAGGCACTTAGAACTAAACGTTCCCGACATAAAGATTCGAACCACATAAAATACAAATACGATACTCATAAAATACGAGAAATACGAATACGATAAAACATAAAAGGAATACAATAGGGTCAAAACATAATCATAAATAAATAAAACGAATACGGGTCGTTAGAAATATACCTAGAAATTCGCGAATGTTACATTAATAATAAGAATAATCAAATTAGTTATAATATAAATTAATTTGTATTGATATTAGTTAGTTATAATATAAATCAATCTGTGGAAAAGAATTGCTGCTTTTAAAATTCCAGATATAAGTTTTGGGATGTTAGAACTCTTTTTAAAAATCAAAGTTTGTTTGTGGGGTTGTAAACTTTACAAAACTAGTGACGAACATAGTCATAAAAAGTGATCATTCAAAATTGGTCATTAACATTATTAGTAACAAAATATTTTGTCGTTAAAGATGTTAATAACCAAATATTTAGTCTCTGGTAATATTAGTAACTCACATTATTAAAGTCAATTTTTCTTGTAGTTCATGTAGTAATGAAAAAGAGTCATTTAAATACATATATTTTACCTCAACAACTTGAATTCCAAATGTGCTGTGAATATATATATATATATATATATATATATATATATAATCATGTCAAGTTCCAAACAGCTTTTGTTGTGTATAAAGTATAAGCCGTTGAAGCTTCGGGGTCCCTTATTTCGTATTCATATTGTGTTTTACAAGTTCGTATCGTTTATAGACCTTGATGATCATAATTGTTTGCAGTTGTATATGATACAAAAAACCTTATACTACATTTGAACATGTTAAAAATATAAGAAATCAGCTGAAATCCCAATCAGTTGTATCTTCTTCTCGTAACGAAGCCAAAGAAAGCAAAGACAACTGACTATGGTACTGCTGCACCACCAACACAGAAGCCGAAGTTGAAAAGCTGGGAGAAATCAACAAGTTTCCAACAGGACCCATTTCCGGGCACTCGCTATTTTTCTTCAGAAACTCCACCACTTCACCTTCCGGCATTCTTCCCACCAGAAACAAGTTGCTCCTGCCATATTCCCGAATCACTTCATTCGTCTCTGATTCATCCGCTACCACTCTCTCCTCATACTTCATTGTGGTGTACTTTGGGACAATTTTCTGTTTAAAATTTGCGATAACTTCATTGTCAAAAGTTTGAGATGCTGTGGTGGTGGATTCTTTAATATCGATGGTTATAGATCCCGGGGTGGAATATCTGGAAGTGTTGAGAAGGAATCTGACTACAATAAGATTGATTCCGGGGTGTTCAGCCATACGGGCGCCATATGCTAAGGCCTCATGATCATCATGGCCACCAAAGAATAAAACCGTTACTTCTGAGTTGACGTTGCTGGCAGCGATATGTGAGGCCCCACCAAATCCGCGGTCTACTAAGATGCCGACTGAACAAGGAGCATACTCCAAAACCTTACGGTTAACGTGTCTGAAATCACAATTGATAGAAATTGTAAACAATTTGGCAAGACCATGTTTCATGGAAAATATTAAAGGATAAAAAATGTCAGTTTTTGACATGCACATTCTACAAAAGTACCTGTACTCGGCGCGGGTTGTTTCAAGTTGTCCATCGAGCCTAAGATGCTTATGAAATGGGAGAATAATCATGGCAGCCCGATTCCGCTCAGCACCATTGCAGATATCTTCATGCATGCTTGAAACAGCAGATATAGCAGTAGTTGGCCAGATTGCTACCTTACTCAACTGCTGAAAAGCCTCAAACGCCACAACAATCTGATCCGAACCGG
This sequence comes from Senecio squalidus, assembly GCA_910822075.1. Taxonomy (NCBI): domain Eukaryota; kingdom Viridiplantae; phylum Streptophyta; class Magnoliopsida; order Asterales; family Asteraceae; genus Senecio; species Senecio squalidus. The sequence goes on along the minus strand of CAJVGC010000592.1, from coordinate 45,808,607 downwards.
ATTTGGGATCCTTTTTCCAAAAAGGGAGCCCGTTTTTCCTTGCCTTGTGAACCATGAGTATCGCTGAAGATCTTTCAGAAAGCTCCATGAGGTGCATTGCGTGGACCAATAGCACCTCCTTTTTTCCAGTCCCACGTAAAACTTCAATTAGGTTAATCATAGTTGGTATGTTTCTTACACTGTGGAAGCAGAACAGCATACGGAATGGGCTTGTGGAAGAACCTCTTCTATCAAGAGAGCGGTGTTTGTATTCTTTGTTTGATGGTGTTTTTGCGGGTTTATATACTGCAACAACGAGAGGCGTTGTGATAAATGTTGTTAATAGTGCCATTAACACCAATATAGCAAACGTTTCATCGTTCAATACCTGAAATTTCAGCAAACAATGAGTTGAGATTGTGATATTAAATCTGACACATATCAATTGTAATATTCTAAAGTTCACGTATAAATGAGTCAATTCAGGTTATGTGTTATCTATTAGTCCAAAAAACAATAAGAGGCGGGACAAATGGGTCAAATGGGTTGAAAGTCGCCAAAAGTGTATGTTCTTGGTTCAACTTAGGAATTCAATCTGTTCAAAGAAGATTAATGTTACAAAAATATATAATTTCTATAATTGTTTTTGATACATTGATCATTTATAAAAAGATTAAGATATTGGACAAAAAGTGTTTTGGACCAACCCGACCCGTTACGACAAGTACCATGAATTGCCCAAATTGACCCGTTTCGAGACATACCAACATTTAAATCATACTAAGGCATACCTCTCTATCTTTCCCAATGTTTAGGACTATGAGCTCAACCAAACCCTTGGTGTTCATCAAAAGCCCGATAGCGAGAGCCTCCATGAACGGGATTTTACACACAAGACAAACCCCAACAGAGCCAGCAATTTTTCCAAAACACGCAGTAAAAATGACCAAAACAAGTAACCCCCACGACTGAACTCCTTTGATCGAGGCTACATTCGTCTTTAAGCCACTCGAGACAAAGTAAAGTGGTAGGAATAATCCAGATACTAAATCCTCGACTTTTTCTACTAACGCCCCTGCAAAAGCACCTTCTTTCGGTATCAGAACACCAACAACAAAAGCCCCAAAAAGCGCATGGATCCCAATTGTATCAGTCACGAAACTCGCAGCCAAAACCCCACCTAAAGTCGCACAAACATACACTTCGTCAACTGGCTCACCATCAGGGCACCGTTGGGACATCCATTTGAAAACCGGAGGGATTATAAACCAGCACAAAAGAACAAAACCTGCGGCAGACAAGAAAACCCATAACGCAACAAGTGGGGACCGACCTGTACCGGATAACGCAACAGCAAGTGCAAGTAAAATCCAAGCCACCACATCATTAACCGCAGCTGCTGACATGGCCATTTTTCCCACATCAGTAGTCAAGAGCTTGAGTTCTGCTAAAATACGAGCTAGTACAGGGAAAGCAGTGATGGACATCGCAACACCCATGAAAACTATAAAAGGGCCCTCGTTCACTCCTCCAGAGATTGTGCCAATAAGTATGAATGAAACACCAGTACCTAAAATGAACGGGAGGCTGATTCCGGCCATAGCAATGCACAAAGCTTTTTTACCAGTTCGACGAAGGGAGTTTAAGTCAAGCTCGAGCCCAACAAGGAAAAGAAAAAATAAAAGGCCTAGGTTTGCAATTGTGTCTAATACTGTAAGACTTCTAGGAGAAAAAACGGTATGAAGATATGCCTCATAACGACCCAAAGCCGAAGGACCGAGTAGCACTCCACCCTGTTAAACATTTATCTTAAACCATGTGTCATATCAAATGTGTCAACAAATTAAAACAAAAATGAGGGAATCAAGTTATGTTTCATCTTTAAAGAGTTTAACATATAAAATAAAAGCTTGCTATAAGAAACCTGTCTGTATTTATAATACATATAATCAAATGTTATGACTCAGTGATTATTTCTTAAAGTGTAAAGTTTTGGTTAATATACTTACCACGATCTCTGCAACGACTCGAGGCTGTCTTAACGGCTTCAAAAGGTAAGCGAGGACTCGAGTGAGTATGAGCACAAGGCACATTTGTAAAATTACAAGAGGGAGTGCAAAATGAAGAGGATTGTCTCCTTGAAATACTCCATGTGATGTAGCCTTCATAGGAGGTGCACAGTCGGGTTTTGTTTCATTCGTGGCCATTTTGCACCAAAACAACTCCAATACAAGAGATAGAAATGCCGAATCTTGATCACTCTGCCCTGAATTAAGAAATATTTATCCGTTTAATCAGATTTTAGTTAAAACTTAATCAAACACAACGGAACTTTCACTAAATAAGAGTAGATGACCGACCATAGTGGATTGAACAACTGATTAGTGTGTGGAACTAAGACAAGTCGACATGGAAACCATTAATCGTTCGGGTGTCACATTATCGTGTTTTCTAGTTTACAGTTTAGTTAGATTTCAAGTTTCAAGTGTCATATTAAAATGAAATTCCATACAAAGATGAGTACACAAATATTCGAGATTCAACAATGAACCTAGTTCAAGCATGGAGTTCATTGATCATTGTAGATCGCATATGTTCAATCATTGTCTAATTATGTTTCATGTATTAAATTTCAAACTGACAAAACAGAACCACAAAAATATAAGTACACGACCCTAAGATCACTTCATGAAAGCATGGGCTTAGGAAATCGAAAAACCTCATCATATTCGTGTTCCTAATTCTTTAAAAAAAAAAAAAATTCGAAAAATATAACTACATGACCAAAATGGCATAGAAACCACAGGGATCACCACGAACGCGTTGATCTAGTGGGTTTCACCCTCTAATCCTTTTCACCAGTAACTTAACCGATAATGTTACAATCTATAATCACACACAATAACTAGTAGTTACGCTAAAATCAGTTACAAGTTTACGAATTAATCAACATTCCTAACTCCCTACTCTATGTGACACAATTTTATGGCGAAAATCCGAACACTACCTATTCAAACACAATGTACATTACAACTATAATAAAATCAACACTCAACCATTTAATCAATTCAAAAAATCACCTGTTCGATTAGAAAAGTTGACAATTTTTTATATGCATGTGGTAGATAATGGTGCATGGGGATATATGTATACGTTTATGTATGAATGAATGAATTATTTGAAATATATATATAGATAGATATACGAGATAGATAGATATATACCTATAGAAAGTTGAAGAAATTGTTCGTCGTTGTTGTAATCATTTTTATTTTCCGGTGATGTTTTGATCGTGGAATCATGGAGGAGAACAATGGAGATGGGTTTAAGAGGGTGGTGCGACGGCGGATGGCAGCGGTGGTTATGGCGAAGCCGGTGGGATTGAATTCCGGGGAATGAGGAAAGAAATATAGCATCGGTAACGGTCAAGTGGGTGTTGAATTTCAAGAAACTATAATGTTGTTACTTGTTGCAACAAAATTTAAGTAGTATGATATATTTTATTGCTTAATAAAAACATCGATTTTGCCAAACGTAATCATTATATGTAACCGATTCTTTATTTAAATAACCGATCATTCATTTACACCGTTAGTGTTTCAATTACTTATCCATAACCTCGTGATCATGGTTAACAAACTTGTAAAAACATAACGTTAATAAAAATATTAAAATGTATCTGACTTATTTCGGGATCTATGTATTTAACTTTTTAAATACCACTAGTTTATGCATATGCCCAAATAAATGTTAGCGGGTCATACCAACCCGAGTCAGTCCCAATAAAAGATTACATGCTTCGGTCCGAAGTCCTTTTGATTTGTTTTCTAACCCACAAAACCGACCATCTTTCATTTTTATAACCTCTACTATTCAATAAAAATTACCGTGCTTTCAAGAACACAGGGTACACAAAATGTTGTGGTTAGAACCTATTTAGATATCAATGGAAACTACAGTGCCCCAATATGGGAAACGCAATCATACTCAACAAAAATGGAGCCAATACGATTCATATCTAATAAAAAGAAACAATCAAAGATGATAATCAATGAACATTATCACATAAAACTCGAAATCGGCATATTGGAGAAATGTAGTAACAATATAAAAGGAATTCATATGTACCAAATAGCAATTGGACGTAAATAGAAGAAAAAGATGCACATACCAGAAATAAAAAGACAAAACGCCACATTTGCATTCCCAAGTGTAGACGATCTCATAATTTTGAAGCATGAAAGCAGTCGTCAAAGTAAAGAAGGCAATCATCAGAAACACGACGCCGCAATGGAATATCTTTATAGATCACGGGCAAAATATTTTCATTGATGTAAATGACTTCCATAGTTAAGAGAAACGCAAAAATTACAACAATGGCCAGCAAGACGTCCATGTTGGACCCATACTATTTGTGACCCTCATTGATCATTTATCTTTACTGATAGGATGACTGACACTAACTGAAATCTGTGTCTAGTAAATATTCGATGGACGTATTTACCTTACCGACACTATAGATTTCCCATTAGGTGATCAGAACTATGAGAGCTTATAATAAACACTTATTAAACACCAAGGACTAAAATGGTACACACTCCTAATTTGAGTGTGTATATAAGGACTAACATAAACCCTTAAGAGGGTTGCTCATTCTTTACCATTTTTCTATCCTAAACACCTACAAGTGATTTCTCTCTAAACGGTTCTAATATAACCGTATTACCATCCTAATACGATCATCTCATTCTGGGAATCATCGATGGCTAATCTATTCAATAACATGCCTGGATCATCTGCAGGTATGTTAAATTTACATGAACCAATCTAATTTAATCCAACATGTGGTATCAGAGCCAATGGCTCGTGATTATCCATTGGTTCATGTTTATTTATCGCTTGGCTAATGCTATTATTGATTATGCAAATTATCTGGCCGGCGGAAATCGTTTTTTGGATAAAAAATGGAGTTTTTTGGACCTGCGGCGGCTGGACTGCAACCCTAATTTCGTCGAACTTCGTCCGTGCGGATGAAGGCTCATCCGTACGAACCTGATTTGTTCGTACGTACGGATGAAGCCCTATACGTACGAACCTGACTTGTTCATTAGTACGAATCTGATTGGCTCATCCGTACGAACCTGATTTGTTCGTACGTACGGATGAATCCCTATACGTACGAACCTGACTTGTTCATTAGTACGAATCTGATTTGTTCATACGCACGAACGTAACTGTTGATCCGTACGAATCTGGGCTAAATGCGTGTGAACCTAGGCTTACATCCGTACGAACTTAAACCTTACATCCGTACGAACCTAGGCTTACATCCGCACGAACCTGGACTTACATCCGTACGAATCAATACTCATCCGTACGAATATAATCTCATCCGTACGGATGACTACAGACCCTAATTTGGTCGGTTTTTTAAAGTCTTACTGGTTGCCTTATTTGTAAAAATCGTTTAGGTTTTGGGGCGCTGCCCCAAACCCCGCGAGGGCGGCCTCCGTCACTAATTTTGTAAAGTTCAGCGGGATCCCAGCAAAGGGCGCTGCCCCTTGACCCCTGTTTTACTGTCGTGGTCACCTTATTTAGTCACCTTATTTATATGTGACCTTATTATACTTATGCACTAATATTCATGTTTTCATCTTTTGTTGCCCAAAGGTCAAAGGTGATTCCTATGATTGCATTTTTCCTTTAGCATAATAAACACGTAGGATATTAATTCTGCCCAAAGGTGATTTAATATACTTGTGTGCTTAAAAGGATTCTTATTATGCCTTAAAACACGATGTTCTATTTTGTTGCCCAAAGGTCAAAAGACAAACGTTGTGTTGCATAAACCTTATGCTCATAATTTTACTTAGATATTAGTTATTTCTGCCCAAAGGTGATGTAACGTCTAAGTAGAGCCTTACTTTAGCTTATTATTTTGGTGTTTTTTTAATAGGCTTACCTATCACTAGCTTCATTACTAATATGGTCTTAGTCTCAGGAACATTACTATTAGGTCTACTTATTTTAGACATTACTCTAGTTCTATTATCTTAAGAGACATTACTTAGTCTGCCTTATATAGCTAACTCTGTCACTCTAAAATCTTCTAAAATTCGTATCATAATTTAAATCCTCCTTATTCTCCACTACAGTACCAAACTTCGGCATTGAGGCACTTACTGGTGCTAATTTCACTTCTTGGAAGGAGCAACTTTACTTAACTCTGGGAATGCTCGACATGGACTATGCTATTCGCCATGATGAACCCGCCGCTATTACTGCTGCGTCTACTGCGACTCAGAAAGCGGACTTTGAGAAGTGGGAAAGGGCGAATCGGCTGTCCCTAATGATGGTCAAGAACTCAATTCATCCCAGCATCCGAGGAGCTATCCCTGATAACGACAAAGTGAAAACTTACCTCACATCTGTTGAGGATCACTTTAAGGGATCGTCTAAGGCGACTGCGAGTAGCTTAATGCTAAAGATGCTAACTCTTAAGTATGAAGGTTCTAATGGTGTCCGTGAACACATAATGAAGATGGTTGATATGTCTCATAAGCTTAAGAATTTGGAAAAGGAAGTCTCAGATAATTTTCTTGTGCACTTCATAATGACTTCCTTGCCTGCTCGGTTCGACACTTTCAAAGTGAATTATAACGCAATGAAAGATAAATGGTCGATAAGTGAACTGATTGCTATGTGCGTTCAAGAGGAAGATCGTCTTAAGCACATTCAACCTGAAGCTGCTGTTCACCTTACTACCACTTCAAACCCCAAGAAGAGGAAATGTAACTACAGTAATAAGACTGAGAATAAAGTCCAAAATCATGGTGCTGCTACCTCTGGCCCTAAACCTTCAACAAGCTATACTAACTGCAAGTTCTGTCGCTCCAAAGGGCACGGACAGAAAGATTGCTCTAAATTCAAGGACTGGCTAGCTAAGAAAGGTAACATTCTTTACGTAATATTTGATTCCTTTACTACTGATGTTCCATTTAATACATGGTGGGGTGACTCTGGTTCTATGGTCCATGTGACCAATTCCTTACAGGGATTCCTTACAATCCAGAAGCTACCAAAGGACCAAAGAAAGCTTAGAGTTGGAAATGGTGATCTCTTAGATGTCGAAGCCATGGGAATTTTAAATTTACATATGAATACCGGAAAGTGTATTAGATTAATAGATACCTTATATGTACCGAGAATTACTCGGAACCTTGTATCTATATCTAGACTTGATCTTGAAGGTTATGTAATTACTCATGGTTGTGGCAGGATCACTTTTACTCTTAATAATGAATTGTTTGGTTGTGGTTTTTTGGATGGATTATTGTATAAATTAGAACTAGATCATAATTTCTCACAGTCTTTGTTGTCTCTTAATATTGATGACATAACTAAAACAAAGACAAAATCACCTAAACAAGCAGAGAATTCCTCCACATTGTGGCATAAACGTCTCGGCCACATCTCACGAGATCGCATGACACGACTCGTAAAAGAAGGAATCTTACCCTCTCTTGATTTTAGTGATTTTGAAACATGTATTCAATGCCTCAAAGGCAAAATGGCTAAAGGGAATAAGAAAGGAGCCACCAGATGTTCCAACTTGTTGGAAATAATTCATACTGATATTAGTGGCCCCTATCCCGCATCAATAACAGGACATACATCATTTATTACATTCATTGACGATTATTCACGTTATATGCACCTTTATCTGATTAAAGAAAAATCTGAATCCTTACAAACTTTTGTCGATAATAAAACTTTAGTTGAAAACCAACTTGATCATAAGATAAAAGTTGTCCGATCAGATAGGGGAGGTGAGTATTACGGTAAACATACTGATATTGGTCAAGCTCCTGGTCCCTTCTATAATTTTTGCAAGGAACAGGGCATAATTAACCAATACACCATGCCAGGTTCTCCTCAACAGAATGGTGTTGCTGAAAGGAGAAACCGAACTTTAATGGACATGGTGAGAAGTATGCTCGCCAACATTAACCTACCCCAATTTCTTTGGACTGAGGCCTTAAAAACAGCCGTTCATATACTCAATAGGGTTCCATCAAACTCTGTCCCTAAAACTCCTTATGAGATCTGGACAGGTAGGAAACCGAGTCTAAAATATATGAAAGTATGGGGCTGTCCTGCCGAAGCAAAAGTCTATAACCCTAACTTAAAGAAACTGGATCCTAAAACCCTTACATGTTTCTTTATTGGTTATCCCGAGAACTCAAAAGGTTATCGGTTTTACTGTCCTTCTCACTCTACCCGCATCATAGATACGCAACATGCCACTTTCCTCGAAAATTCAGAGATCAGTGGGAGCACGACAAATCCTGATTTAGATTTGCAAGAAGTACAAGAAGCGGGGGGAAACCACTCGTCGGTTATTACGATTACTCCGATAATTCCTCTTGTACCCAACGCTGCTCCCGTTATACCTGGATCTCCTAATGAACCGGTTGAACCTCCTATGCCTCCTAATCTAAACGCCGAAGAACCGCTTGTTCCTGAAGAACCCGTAATTCAGCTCAGAAGATCATCAAGGGCTCGAAGAAATACTAATTTTGATGATTTCGAAACTTATCTGGCTGAAGTCGAAAACATTGGGAAACTTACTGATCCAACCTCTTACCGAGAAGCTATTAATAGTGATCAGGCCACTCATTGGATTGAAGCCATGATTGAGGAGCTCAAATCCATGGAGCGTAATGGCGTTTGGGTATTGGTTCCACTTACTAAAGGATCCAAAGTAATTGGATGTAAATGGGTGTTCAAAACCAAATTAGACCCGAATGGAAACGTCGAACGCTATAAGGCCAGACTGGTTGCAAAAGGCTTTACTCAAAAGGAAGGAATCGATTATCAAGAGACCTTTTCTCCTGTCTCTCGTAAAGATTCCCTAAGGATCGTCATGGCACTCGTAGCTCATTATGATTTAGAGTTACATCAGATGGATGTCAAGACCGCTTTCCTAAATGGCGACTTGCAAGAAGACGTATACATGCAGCAACCTGAAGGATTTATTCCAGAAGGTAAAGAGCACATGGTCTGCAAGTTAAATAAATCGATATATGGGTTGAAACAAGCATCACGACAATGGTACCTTAAATTTGATGAAGTCGTAAAATCTGATGGCTTCCTAAAGAATCAAGTGGATCAATGCACCTATCTCAAGATCAGTGGGAGTAACTTTATTATCCTTGTTTTGTATGTAGATGATATTCTGCTTGCAAGTAACAACTTGGATTTGCTACATGAGTCGAAGCGAATGCTTTCGCATAATTTCGACATGAAAGATCTCGGTGATGCCTCTTATGTTTTAGGTATCGAAATAAATCGTGACAGACGTAATGGTGTTCTAGGTCTTTCCCAAAGGGCTTATATTGACCGTATTCTAGAACGCTATAACATGCAGCACTGCACACCCACTGTGGCTCCGGTAGTTAAAGGGGACGTATTTGGACCTCATCAAACTCCGAGCACTGAAACTGAGAAGGCTGAAATGAGGATGATACCTTACTCATCTGTAGTTGGGAGCATTATGTACGCTCAGGTCTGTACTCGACCAGATATCGCTTACATCGCTGGTATGCTGGGGCGTTACTTATCTAACCTCGGATTAGCACACTGGAAAGCGGCTAAAAAGGTTCTACGATATCTGAAAGGGACCAAAGACTACAAATTAACTTATAGAAGAAGTGACAACTTGGAAGTAGTAGGTTATTCTGACTCTGACTTTGCTAAAAGCAAAGAAGACCATAATCTACTTCTGGGTATATTTTCATGTTAGCTGGCGGACCAATCTCTTGGCGGAGTCATAAACAGAAACTGACCACGACATCTACTATGATGGCTGAATATGTTGCCGTTTATAATGCAACCTGTCATGGGATGTTGTTAAGGAACCTGATCAGTGGAATCAAACTCGTCAACTCAATCTCTAGACCATTGAAGCTTTACTGTGATAACTCAGCTGCTGTAACTTTCTCGAACAGTAACAGTTCGACTGGCGCTGGGCTGTATCTCGACACAAAGTATCTGTTTGTACGCGAACGGGTTGAGGAAAATTCTCTTTGTGTTGAGTACATAAGTACACATGACATGCTAGCGGATCCGATGACCAAAGGTCTTCCTCCTAATATATTCGTAGGACACGTGTCGAATATGGGGCTTACAAAAGACTTAATTTAATAGCATTGTTGTACTTATTGGTCATTATTATTTATTAATCAAAATTTTCCTCCTTATTCAGATTTTGTTTGTCTATTATTTACACCTTATGCGCATAACTGTGTTGGACATTATTATAACAAAATCTGTCTTAGTTGGTCTATCATTGCTTATTCAGTTTTGAATTTGAGTCATTGTTTGACTAGTGGGGGTCCTGAGTAGATGTTCTTCTCTACGACTGTACTTATCAACTATGATTTCGGTTTTAAACAAAATGAGTATCATCTCGTACGGACTTAACAATACTCATAGATAAATGATCTACTCGGTCAAGTGGGAGAATGTTGGACCCATATTATTTGTGACCCTCATTGATCATTTATCCTTACTGATAGGATGACTGACACTAACTGAAATCTGTGTCTAGTAAATATTCGATGGACGTATTTACCTTACCGACACTATAGATTTCCCATTAGGTGATCGGAACTATGAGAGCTTATAATAAACACTTATTAAACACCAAGGACTAAAATGGTACACACTCCTAATTTGAGTGTGTATATAAGGACTAACATAAACCCTTAAGAGGGTTGCTCATTCTTTACCATTTTTCTATCCTAAACACCTACAAGTGATTTCTCTCTAAACGGTTCTAATATAACCGTATTACCATCCTAATACGATCATCTCATTCTGGGAATCATCGATGGCTAATCTATTCAATAACATGCCTGGATCATCTGCAGGTATGTTAAATTTACATGAAACAATCTAATTTAATCCAACAACACATAAGCTTTTTGAATAAACCTTTCCATCTTCACAAGTTCACCACTCTCATGATATGGCTTGTTTTTGGTTGTTGATTAATATCGATGAAAAGTAATATTAAAAACAACCAAAAAGACTATAGGAAACGATACCGTTTATACATAAACAAAATCAAATAATATGAAATACAATTAGAGAAATGGAAACGAAACAGTTTGTATAACGTAAACAAATATGTAGATCAAAATTATATAACGAAAAGGCCAAGGCTCGTGATAAACACGATTGTTTTCCATGGTACAATGGCAGAAATGTTTGTTGCCAGTAAAGATAGAGAGGAGGGTACGTTTGCTTCGTTTTTGAACCGCTTGAGCCCGGGTTTTCGGAGTTGCATTCGTGTCCGCGGATCGTGCTGGCTTCCATGAGTTTTTGACTCATACCCTTTTGGACCTACTCCGACACATTTACCTTTCAATAGGGCTCTGGAGTAGGTCCGACCGACAAGTCCGGGTTAGGACCTACTCCAACACATTGCATCAATACAACAAGATCTATAAAAACTAGTTAAATATTAAGATGCAAAAGTACAAAAGTAATAATGATAACCAGAAACCTATATCAGTAACAATCACTAATACCACATTAAGTTGAATCAAAGAATATTTATTCTCCAAGCTAATATGAAACATATTAATGGTTTGACTTTGTAACGTTATCTCAAACACAATATAAGAGCACCCGGAGTGGGGGAGGCCTCGCCTCGTTGTCCACTCACAACGAGCATTGTGGCTCGTTGTGACTCCGCCATAGCTCGTTCTCGCCTCGTTGTGAGGCACTCGTTGTGCCCACAACGGGCAATTCTCGGAAGATTTTTTTTTTTTTTTTTTTTACCAACGGATATATATATATCCGTTATATATATATATATATATATATATATATATATATATATATATATATATATTTTTTTTTTTTCTTTCCAAATTCACCTATAAATACCCCCATTATCTAACACAAAATTCACACCAATTCTCAATCTCTTTCTATCTCAATATTCATCCGTTAAACCATATTACAAAATATGAGTTCGAATTCTTCAACCGAGCACGATGTTTCGGATTCGTCATCATCTTCCGACTCCGAATTGTTACAAGTTCTAGCCATGTCGGTACAAATGTTGGAGATGGAAGAAAACGAGGCTACAAGTTCTCGGCGTAGGGTGAAAAAGAAAAGGCGATATATCAAGCGCGATCGCGCCGAAGCTAACGAAAACGTGGTACGACATTACTTCTCCGGCGAAAGCGTATACCCAGACGAATATTTCCGTAGACTGTTTCGTATGAGAAGGCCTCTTTTCCTCCGAATAGTCGAAGGTATTTCTAATTACTCTGTAGAACCTATACCCGACTATTTTAAATATTTCACACAACGCCCCGATGCAACGGGTTTTAAAATGGGTTTTAGTTGTTTGCATAAATGCACGTCGGCTATTCGTATGATGGCGTACGGGATTTCTCCGGACGCCTTCGACGAATATTTACAAATGTCTGAAAGAACTTCAACCGAATCCTTAGATAATTTTTTAAAATGTGTAATCCATCTATACACAAACGTTTAATGTTTATCTAAGAGCCCCCACACAAGACGATGTTCATCGTTTATATCAAAAACACGATGAGGTTCACGGTTTTCCGGGTATGCTTGGTAGCATAGACTGTATGCATTGGAAATGGGATCAATGTCCAAATGCATACAAGGGGCAATACACACGAGGTGACCATGGTTATCCAACGGTTATGTTGGAAGCCGTTGCCTCGTACGATCTTTGGATATGGCATGCTTACTTCGTTGTCGCCGGGTCGAACAACGACATCAATGTGCTTAAACAATCGCCGTTGTTTCATGATATGCTCAACGACTCATCCCCGGACTACACATTCACCGTCAACGGCAACCAGTACACTAAAGGATACTACCTTGCAGACGGTATATATCCGTAGTGGTCGACATTTGTTAAAGCTACTCGCACCCATTTGAAGAACCTCGCCCCGCAAATTCAAACGTTATCAAGGAGTGCGGAGAAAGGATATCGAACGGCCATTCGGTGTTCTTCAAGGTCGTTGGGGTCTTATAAGACACGCCGCTCGATTTTACAGATGAAACAACTTAGAAGAGTTATGTATGGGGCTATCTATTACACAACATGATCGTGAAGACAACGGACGATCGATAATGCGATTGCCGATGAATGGTATTGCTCCTCCGGCACTCCTATCAGAGAAGTTTTAACGATAGCAATCAACGACGTATCCGGATAAACGAGAGGTTAGAGACGGCCCACACACCCCCGCACCTCCGGGAGGATCTCGTAGCCTTACATTTGGACACTTCTGGAGAACTACGAGGACGTTTAGATTTTTTTAATTATTGTATTTTAATTTTTTTTTTAATTATTGTATTGTGTTTTTTTTAATTATTGTATTGAATTTTTATTTTAATTATTGTTATTGTATTTTTTTTAATAATGTATTGTGTGTTTTTTCATTCTTGTATTGTATTTTATTTTAATAATTATTATTTTATTTAAATCTTTTAAGAAAATAAAAAAATAATAAAATAATCCCACAACCCACCACAACCCTCCCTATCATAACAACTCACAACCCTCATTCTCACTGTCACGTCATCACCTTTTTCCCACAACCCACCACAACCTCATTGTCACGCATTATCACTCCGAGTGCTCTAATCACAATTCTAACTCGAATTTAAACTTTTTGGTATGGGGAATTACAGACATGCCTAAAAACTCCCAACATATGTACATTCGAGAAGAACACATAAAAAGATGTCAACACTTATAGAAAACAAACACATTAGGTTCTTGAAAATTAAACACACTAACAACACGTAAAAGGTATTTGGCACAAAATTGTTTTATATATGCATGATAAATAAGTATTTTAACCATATCCCTTTACATATCATAGTCCACTACCTAAATTAATATGCATATGCATGATAAATAAGTATTTTAACCATATCCATTGTCCACTCGAATGTGCACATGTTAGCATATTAACTCATTTAGTTTGTGGAAAAAGATCATTTAATATTATTTATTTATAAAGTATAAAGAAAAAACATTTCACCATTTATTTAATTTCAATCCAATTATTTAGAATAAAATTAAAACTTACTTTCATTTTTTTTTTAAATTAATTTATCTCACAAATCGTTAGTCGTTAGACCAAACAAATTATACCGTTGCGACCGTGTTATACTCCTTTAATTATAGCAGTGGTCATATCTAATTTCGACACCTTTATTTTTTGAGATTTAGATGGGTATTGAAATTGTAAAGTTAATATCACATTTGATATTAACATCTAAATTGTAAATTTCCAAAACAAAAATTGTTATATAATGTATAATACAAAAAAAAAAAAAAAAAAAAAT